>JAAAKB020104380.1:0-21813 GCA_010014835.2 Apostichopus leukothele | reverse complement strand
TTTTGAAATTACTAGCGATATCATAAAAACATTAAATTTTTTTTTTAAAAATATGCTCAAGGGGGGGGCGGCTGCCCTCTTTGCCCCCCCCTTGGCTACGCGCCTGACCTCTACAATCTTACAATAGCTTGAACTTAAAAAAAAATATGGTGAAGTTTTTAGTATGAATTCTTCCAAACAAGATGAGTCAAACTTACTTACATTTCCCAGCCAGTTCGCTTTCTGCAAAAGTTGAGATTTTTCAAGAAAGTTAGACTGGAACTGCAATCCAAGGAGAGAAAAAAAAACAAAGAGACAAATTAAATTTGAGACAGGCACCAAAGTCACAAGGATGTCAACAGGTTTTGATTACAGCTGTCTGCCGCACAAACTTTATTACTCTGATGCTGGTTACATCCTTGTACGAACAAGTGCGTGAAGGAATTCAGAACCACCAATGAGTCAAGTTTCCTGATTATCAACATTACTTCCCTGCAGAGGTTACTATATAGATAATTCAACCAGAAATTAATGGTATGAACTCCACCTCTGCACAATTTTCATTACTTTGATGGGAGAGAGCTATTGTACAGGCCAGTGTCAGTGGGAGGATTCCAAAACAAAATGAGTCAATTTACATGACATCAACATTTGCTTCCTGCTGTAGTTTACAATACTCAACAGGAAAATAGTTAACACAATTTTTAAGCATTCCTGGTGCTAGGCTGGGATTCAAAAACAAAGACATCAAAAAATAGATAAAATTTACCTTAATAAAATGTAGTATATAGAACACTTGTTTGTTTTTTTCTTTTTTTGAAACAGCACAATTTTCTTGCTCTGATTGGGAGTAGTACAGTAATTATATACAGAACTGTATTTTAAGTGTCAGGGCAGAAATCCCAGATGAAAATGAACCACAAACTTCTGAAATTTATCGACATACATTTGCTTCCTCTACCTGCTTAGATTGTCCAACAATGACAGTGACGACAGCATCAGTCAACACAATTGTTCAGCGTCCATTTAATTCTGAAGGTCTCTCTGGAATTTCTCCATCAATTTTGTATAAATTTCTTACAACTGCTCCTTAAAAAACCTGGTGACATACTACATTACTTCCAGCCTTCCACTTCTGAGACTTCTAAATTGGACTGATGAAAAGTAAACATACATTTCCCTGCTGTTTTAAAACCAGTCCTACACACAAAATATAACAACTTGGTCACAAGTTTGCCCTCTTAATATCTACTGGCATACCATGTATCAACTCTATGCGTTTCTCACTAAATATTTCATCAGAGGTAAAGTCCCCTTGTTATCAACAAATCCGAGTACACAGTTCATGGAACATCCTGTCACATGGTTAGAGAAAAAACTTCCATTCTAAAAATAGCATATGATGTAATCACCCGAAGGACATTTGTTCTGGTCTGTTTTTATTGTTGTTGTTTTTTTTTTTTTAATTCTTGAATACTCAGCTACTTATGCGTTAAAATGGGTATAGGTGCCTGGGAGGTGATATCCATTCACCATTAAAGGCTGTTGCCAAAGATTTTGCAATCGTCATTGTCAACTATAGTAGGTCACTTTCAACAAAGAACAGGCTGTTAGCCGGCACAACAAACCAACACACAGCTGTATAGTAGAACTACAATGATGAAATGGTCCATAGAATCATACATATGTATACAGAAATTAACCAGTTCAACTTCTATATATTTACTGAATGAAGTAAAAATATATATTTTACATTATCGATCGCAAGAGATGTTTTTTTTATTTGTTGCAATGATTTAATTCCTAATAGAGACTATAATAGCTGAACATTGTCAATTCCAGGGTATAAATTAATTTTGACATTTTGTAAATTATTTTGCAGGTTTATGGAATTGCTTTCTCAGATAGTACTGACAACTATAGTATGCTTCAGGGTACAATAACTATATATTCTGTATCTTTGCCATTGTGTAGAATCAGGGCCCTAGCCAGAGTAACCAATTTGGGGGGTGCACATCAATGCAGGAGGATCGGCCATGGGCTTAAAACAAATAAAAATTATTAAAAAATTAATAAACAGACAGACAGTCAAACTAGATAGAAAAAAGAACTTCCCATGTTATTGGTTCATACAGGGGTCACGGTGTGCTCAGGAACATTTGAGTGCAGGGTGGATTTGTGCGACAGTGTGATACATGTCTTGGGGTGGAGGTCGAAGGGGAGGGTGCTCCCTTCCACTTTGACTTAGATTGCAAATGGTGCTTTCTCCTATTCTAGTGCTAAATTTTGTGCCAAGAATTCACCCATATTTTGGTAATGGTAAAATTTGTTAAATTAATCATCAAAGAAAGTGCCGGACAGAAACATTTAAAGGACATTTAAAGTTCACTAAATTTGTAGAACACAAAATATTCTGTGTCATATTACAGCAATTAATATATCTTGCTAATAAGAATATCAAAACAATTTTAACCACATAGATCTCTAAGTAAGAATAAATATTAGGCGGTACATATGGGTAATAATACATATGATATGGCTTTATGGTCCAAACTTACAAACCCAAGTTAGCAAACTGAAACTTAATTATGTGACTTCTAATTTTGGGAGTTGAAGATGATGTTAGGGTAAGATTGAAATGTGGGAGAATTGGGACAGAGGAGAAGGGAGAGAAGGAGAGTTTCACTCAAACTATTTGGACAAATGATCAATGTGTAACATACCTAGATCTATAGTCCGTTCCTCAGTTGCTCCAAGCTAATAGTTTTCCAGACAGTATTTTACATAACAGAGAAGGCAAGAAGCTCACAGCTCTTGAGATAACGATAGTCTAACTGAAGCTGGAATTTCAGCTTTAAATCTCATTTGTCTGTATTAATTATTCGATCTTCTGAGCGATGCTGCACACATAACATTATTTATACTTCTAGTCCCATTCTCCGACATTATGATTTGGCTATGCAGGGATTTAAAAATGAGCAATGATACATACTTACTTTTTTATATGTTTTTTCTTCTTTTTTATTCTGCGGCAGTTTCTTCGGTGTCTTATTGACCTCAGTATAGACTCAAAGCAATGGTTATGACTAAATAAACCCGTATACAGTAGGCTAGCTATTGTCCTCATTTACACTTAGCCTAGCTACCTTACCGATTCTGTAGGCAGTATAGCCTAGATGGGCCTTTGCTGTCGGTGCGCCTAGGATCCGTCAATAGTGTGCAAGTTGCAGTAGAGCTAGCCTACATATTCTGCAGTATGTAGTCGAATAATACCTTCACTGATAATAACTTCCTTCTTAAATGTCATCTCTCAATGTCAAATATATGAACTCCACCGGGTTTCCTTTCGTTTCAGACGAAGTGATCGTCGCTAATAAAGCTTTATTATATCAACCCTGTCATGATATGAAGTTGTCTAAGGTAAGCTATTGTTGCGGTGTATTTACACCAACTTGAACAACAGCGCACGTTTAGTAGTAAGTGTTTCTAACCAATTGAATTGGAGCGTCAAGGCTAGAAAACTGACCAATCAAAATAGTTTTTAAATGTTCGTTACCTCGCACGTACGTGAGCTGTACGTCGTGCAAAATTTATGCAGTCGATTATAATAAACGGGATGATAGCTTAACGGGAATTGGGGTCAATTGGCGACGAGCCGCAATGGTTTATGTACTAATGTGATGCGAATACATGATCCCTTGTACATGAGTTCATTTGCTAGAATGAAAGTCCTGTTGAGTTTGCGAATTTTCAGCTCTTTCCTCGACCCATCATTCACAACAGTTGCACCGTTTTTTGTGTCAAGTATACCCAACCATCGGTCCATACTTGAACCATATGCTCGACGCGGAGAGGTGAGGTCAGGCCTCGAGGTCAATTATGTCAACGGGCTCACTTCTAAACTCATAATTTTCCCTTATATATATTATGAAAATGATAATACATTATCTTTATCCTAAATTCCCGAAGTAAAATGTTGACTACAGGCATTACCTCCCCATGCATACTGATAGAACATCCAAAGTAATCTGTTGACTACAGGCATGACCTCCCCATGCATACTGACCAGAACATCCAGAGTAATATGTTGACTACAGACATGACCTCCCAATGTATACTGACAGAACATCAAGGGTAATCAGGGGCGGATACAGGATTTTCGTTTAGGGGGGGCGCCGAGTTGTGATCATTACTATCTAAGCGGAGCGCCACCTTAAGTTGGCGCGGAGCGTACAACGAAATTTTTGGCTTTGAAAACCCTCCAGATGGCCGGAAACGGCACTTGCCGAGTGATATCGGCCACATTCACACAGCCTCGAATAATGAATCTCATGCCTGAAAATTAGATAACAGATAAAAAAAATGAATCTATACAAAATGGTTGTTGCTATAAAACGCTAATTTAAAGATGACCAACGATTATCTTGCCCCACTATAATATCCCCCAAGTATTATCATGACGAGGGTCGCATACTGGCGGTGCATGTCCTGCAGTTGGTATAACACTTTGGAAATCGACCTTCTGGTGTGTGACCATTTTTTCATGTCAGGAGTGACACATGTAGGTTTCTGGAAACTGCGGCGTCGTTATTTAAGCAGAGCGCCACTACAGGTGGCGTGGGGAAAATGTTGGTTTTAGACATCCTCAGAAAACCTGTAACAACACTTTAACTCTGGCCCATGGTGCGTGGGCTGGTCTGAATCCTGGTAAACGTGCAAATGTTTAGCTAATTTTTTGGGGTAAGTCAGGAAAAAATCAGGATCTCAACATAGGATATTTACCCAGCATTGGCGTGTCAGAGTTAAAAAGCGATTCCGCCATATCTCCATCTATGCGGAGCGCCACTATCGGCTGGCGCGAAGCGTAAAGATTGTCTGATGGTCACCCAGATGCCCGGAAATTGCATAACTACTCATCGCCATAGATTGACTCCCTCAAAATAATCCTTCCTGTCGATGTCCTCAACGGTAATCCACGGTACATGAAGCATCAGCGGAAGCTATGCTTCGTAAGGTTTTGCATTGTCCTCAAACACCAATAGTATAAGGGACTCTGACACAGAATAAGGCAGCGAGAGGAAAATCGGTTTTGATAGCGTTTTATTGACCCCCATCACTTTTGGGAGGCCCGACGGAAGGAGATTTACATACGGCAAAGCCGTCGATCAATGCCGTCCTCCCCAGGCCCTTTATATTAATTATGGCGCCACACAAAATACTCTTACTGTAATTTGTAATGCCCAATTTCGGCATCCTATACTCATAGGAAAATATATTAAAGGGGCTTTGTCGTCTAGTAAGCACGCTACGGCGTGCAACGGCGTCATTTGTACGATTATATCAATACGGTATATCGCCTATACACAAAGTCAATGTAACAACTCCGGTATATCGTTCATTAATATCGGACTCTACCATTACTCGCGTGGGTAAGGCTTACGAAGTATATTTTCCTGGTAATGTGGTAAAAATAGTACAGCACGAGAGCCACACATAGCTGAAACTCGCAAATTAAGTTAAGGGGGGAATAAAATACGCTCTTTCTATTAGTGCAGGTCTCTGAGCAATACGCTGTAATTTTGAGTATAAATTTATAACTTGAACAACAAATCGGCGCCGACTATTATTAATAGGGGGTTTTCGGACGAATTTGCCTCTTTAACAGGTGGGGTGGGGGATTATGTAATACAAACACAGGGAATGGGGTGACCGACCCAATAATACGTGCTGTGGGTATAAATTAGGCCTACTAACAGGTAATAGCCAGGCCACTTGTCCGACATGGACCTAAGGGCATGGCCAATATTATGACCGCAGCCAGTCAGAAAGTAACTGCTGGCTACAAATATACAAGACTCCAACCGGATAAGCGTTTCAGGTCGATCCCCCAACCTAGTGGGCCAGGACTTGGGACTAAAGCTAGCCATCCACTAGTGCCAAGCGCACCTGCAGCGAATCGAAGGTGCCGAAATCGAGAACATGTGATTATCAAAAGGTGCCATCCACAAGTCCGCAGGCGCGGTGCATCCGCAGATTGCAGTGTAGGGAATCGATCAGTTGCGGATGATTCCATGGGGCGCCGATTGTGCAATTACACTGAAATGGGTTCAGATGCTTGAGTTTCTCGACGACGGGTGTCTCATTTCCACGTTTATATTTTTCTTCTTTCTTATTTGTACTTTTACTATTTACTATCTGGCAGTCTTTTTAAGACAGACTGCAGTTATTTTAGACGCAAATAATAACCTGTTATAATTACCCTTGTATACAGGGTATAACGTAATAGTAACATCGCTTGTGTAATACAGGCATACATGCCACATTCTTGCATTCTATCCTAGACCAAGAACCAAAAAATAGTACCTAGTACCCAAAACAACAAAATCGTTTACCTGACTCAGCTACTCCAAAGGATTCGTTAACAGCATCTTCCGTGGATTTTTACGAGCAAAGATATCGATCACTTTGTCGACGTCGATTGGGATGTCCTTGTGAACATAGATCAGAGTTAGGGCATTGAAGCGATCTTCGCCCATAGTGCTTCTGAAGCAGTTTTTTACGTACTTCAAAGCCGAATTCGCTCGTTCAACACCACTAGAAGTTACTGACGTTAACAGCACCAGATGCAAGATCTTCGTAATGCAGGGATATATGATCGGACATGTTCTTTCATCCTGTAATGTGGACACGACATCCCGTGGAAGCTCAGACTGGGAATTGTTCCAAAGTTTCCTCCACAAGGCAAGCTCCTGATGGAATGACCTATAGTGTGGGATATCTTCTCTATAAAACTCAATGATATCATTGACTGACGGAGGATCCAACTGATCTAATAGACTGGGGAGCAAGAACATTGCTCGGATTGCTTTCTCGGTCAAGCCATTGAAACGCAAGTCAAACTGTTGGGAGAGCGAGTCGACAAATGGGATGTAGATGGATCGTTTGAAGTACTGGCTTGGAGAGTCTGCAGGGACATTCGATCGCTGAGTTTGTCGCCCACATCGTCTAGGTGGCTGTACAGTTACATCAGCCACGTCTGCCATCTCTTCACACTTTGCAAAGACCCTGTCATATTCCTCGTCATCCCGTCTTGATGTAGATATACAATCCTTGACAGCTTCAATTAACCCATACGCACGTACAACATCCATGGTGGTACCCTGTAGCTTTGTGGCGAGTCCTCTGATATATCCAAAAAAGTGCAGAGCGACTTGGAACGAAACTAAAAACGTCGGGTCAGTTATGGCCTTCAGGAGTCCATGTGACTCAGTCACAGCTTTCGTGTCCCAGCCACGTTCCAAAGAACTGATGGCTTCGAGACATTGTAAGATGGGTTCATACAATTCCTCGAACACTTGCAGCGTCGTGATCTTCTCCACCCACCTTGTCTCACAAAAAACTTTGAATTTTGCTTTGGTTATTTGGTCCTCCTTTGGTTTCTGGGCATTCAACTCTTCTACAGACTTTTCAAGACGTCTTGTGCGCTTTGGCGAATACTTGAAAAAAATTCCCAAGGTTTTGAGAGTATCCAGCATGATGTGGATCTCCTTTACTTGACAACTCTTGCACAACACAAGATTCAGATCATGACTGCTGCAATAATGATACAAAGCTCTTGGTGATTGCTCTGCAAATTTAGCTGCACAGCCGTTATATTTACCAGACATGTTGCCAGCCCCATCCATCGTCTGAGACCGACACATGTTTACATCAAGACCTGCTTTTGTTAACGCTGTGATGATGCTGTCACATATCGCTTGACCAGTGATACTTTCGCAAGCCACAAATTCTAAAAGTCGCTCAACAGGTGTGCCATTAACAATGTACCTGATGACAATCCCGAGCTGTTCCCAGTTACTGGCATCTGATACTTCGTCACATTGTATGCCATAGTATGACCCAAATACTTGCGCTTTGATTTGTGAAATTATTGTGTCTTGTATGTATTGCTTCATACACAGCAGTAGTTCGTTTTGTGATGTTTTGGATGTGTAAGAAGCATTTTTGGCACAGTTTTGTAGATGGTCTCCCAGGACATCATCGCCCGCATCCACACGGAAGGTCAGTAACTCCTTAAAGTTGCCTTTGTTGAAGCTGTTGCCTTTCACGGTATCATCATCTCGGTGGCCTCGCAGTGCTATTCCTTGTCGCCCACAATACTCAAGTGACTTAACAATGGAAAATAATACCTGTCGGTTTGCCTTAATGCGACAAGTGGCTGCATCAGTCAGCTTAGAATCTATCCTCATTGTTGGATTCTTGTATGTTTTCTTGAAGGCCTTGAACTTTGCCATAGACGTGAGATGGTACTCATGGTTTGAGTGGGATTTCAAGTCGCTACATGCGTCCTTCCAATTCTGGTAACCTTCGCTGACCAATTTCTTCGGTCTTCGATGTGCGGAATCCGGGAACAGACAACAAGCTAGACAATAGAGAGAATCACCTGCTTTGGAATAGGATATGAATTCAAATTTCTGGAACCATTCCCTGCAGCAAAACCTGTTCATGAAACCAGATTTCTTGCGTTTGTCTTTGTACGGCTTGGAAGGAAACTTGAATGAAACATCAGGCTCTCTGTTGCAGATCAGTTTATATTTCAGTTCATCCGTTGCATTTGCATGATTGAAGTGCATTATATCAGTCTCGTCAGTTGGCTGCTGTGATGATGCTGGAATCGTTGTTATTTCCTCAGTTCCAGATCCAGATGGGTCAGCGTCGGCTCTAGTTTCCGTTGTTGTTCTTCCAGATCCAGATGGGTCAGCATCGGCTCTAGTTTCTGTTGTTGTTCTTCCAGATTCAGATGGGTCAGTGTTGGCTCTAGTTTCTGTTGTTGTTCTTCCAGATCCAGATGGGTCAGCCTCGGGTTCCATTTCTGCCTCCTCGTCACATGACATATCACTGTTTACATGTATTTGCAGCGGCACACACTCAAATGGCTGAGCTGAAGAAAACATCAAGGAATGTGACATGTCATTCAAATATTTTACAAGAGCATCTAATGACGACACTCGCAAAACAACAGCTTTCCCACCTGATGCAGATTCCCCATTGTCATTTCTGCTATGGGAATCACTTATGACATATGATTCAGAACTTTTGTTGAATTTTATGCCGACTGAATACCCTGGAGAATCCCCCACTGTGAAAATGCATGTCAAAGATTCATCAAAGCACTGGACTAGTGCTGTCCGCAGATTTAATGACAACGCCTCATGGATATTTTGTGACTGCGTCATCAGGCCACTCTTTGGTTCCCCCTGGACTACTGTATACACATTCCCATCAAGATTTACTGTTGTTGGAAATTCACTAGCCAAGAGGCAATCCCCGTGATTACAAATGTCTCTGTACAAGTCGGTTCCGATCTCCAGGTTCCGATCAACGTCTGTTGCTGTTTTGGGAGTCGGTAATGCCAAGAAACTAAGTGCAACGCACATGCACTGGCGACCACCACCATCAAGGTCTCCTTGGTGTCTGGTTCCCTTACACAGAAGTCTGCAAGAAAGAATGTACCAACTTTTGTGATAGCGGTTCTAGTCCCTGTGTGCACCCAAGCGACCTTCAACATTAATCATTAGCATACCACGTTTTATGCCACCGTGAACTGGCGTGTTATAGCCAAGTGCCATTATGATCCATCAGACACTGTATGAATAGTTATTAGAAATAATTATAAGAAATCAATGAAATAACAGATGGGCCTAGATAAATAGAATGCATGCATCACATAGGCTCATGATATGACTGAGCTGAGAGTGAGCTAAGAATCATATAAATCAATTGTACTCACTATGAATGATAAAGAGTCCAGTTACAGTATGGTGCTTACCACTTTTTTATTCTTCTGAATACAACAACAACAGTAACAATAAGGAATGATAAACTCGCATCAAAAGTTATGAAAGATTCACAATAGTTGAAATTGTACAATGTTGATTGGCATGGTGAAGAATGGTAACATAATTTATGATTTAGGCTATCAGTCAGTATAAGTGACAAAAGATTGGAGCAATTGTAGCATTTGGATTCAAGCTACTAATATTGGAGGCTATCGGTAATCATAAATGTATGATATCAATCGAACCTTGCATCTCCCACTTATAGTGTTCACAAGCCAAAATATGCCAAATTACGTTTAGGCTCCGCAGTCTGCACCCATGAATAATAATGAGTTACATGGACGCATAGGCTACCCTACGCACACACATGGCCTCTTGCCAATCGCACTAAACCAAGTTTGAGCAATATCAGACAGATGGATTGGTTGTGGAGATATTGACATTTAAAGAAGTTCCTATCGCCCACTCATGAATATTAATGAGACTGGCACCAAAAACAATAGGGAGTTAGGGACCATCACTCATCATGGGTGATCTACCACCCAAGTATGAAATCAATCGGACCTCGCGTCATCCACTTATCGTATTTACAAGGAGTAACAGACACACACACGCACGCACATGTATACACACATGTATGACTGCATAATTCCAAAGTTGCCTTCGGCAGCAAGGAATAAAAAATCAGTTTAATAGCGTTTTTTTTCGATGTTAAAACAATGTTCAAAGTCTCATCGAGACGACTTATCAATATCATGTTAGGCTAGTCAAAGTGTCCCTATCAAATGATTTACGAACCCGCCCTAGGCCTATACCATGTTTAGCCTTTAGGCTTTAGGTGGGAAAATTTGCTCGAAACTTTGGAATAGGCCCCGATTGACTTTGTACAGGGTCCAGTTCAACGATTTATCCCTGAAACTGGTAGCCTAGGCTACATGCGTATTAGACTGACATTATTTTGTGGAATGGCGAAATTAGTTGCATCATACCTTCGCTCCTCTCGACCTTGCCTTTTGGATGAAAAATATGACTCTATAGGGCGTTGCCGTTTCATTGTGAGGAAAGCGGTTCGTGATCAAATAGGCCTAAGTTTGATTCTTCTGCAGTAGCTTGACCACGGTCCGTAGTGGTAGTACAGACTGTATAGTAGTATAGTGCAGTCACTGCAGTGGCTCCAGGAAAAGGTGCCTCCACGCTTAAAATTAACTCTTCCCGAAATGAAAGCCCAGATTCCCCGAAATGGGTTTGAATCTCCTGGAATTACCGTTTATTCTCCCAAATCTAAGAGTATCAAGAAATCTTACTGGGAGGTAATTTCATTTCCCGAAATTTCTCGAATTAGCAGTTTGGGCACCCGGCCTGATTTCCCGCATCCCGGTTAATCTCAGAACGAGTGGAAACACTGCCAGGAAGCACGTCGTGATCTACTCCGATCCTTGGCGTGTTCACGACTGAGCGGTCACTGAACGGATCATATCGGATATTGTTCGCGCCGCGATCCCGCGGGCCGCGACACATCCAGAGCTCGTTACTGATCTAAGGTTAGCCCACACCACACGTTTGATACTTTGCTTGAAATCAGTGGCAGACCATCACAGTAATACTGTGACAACTGGGCTCAAAGTCCCAAGCGGAGCCGGCTTGTTTGTTTTTCTTGAAAAAAAAACCTTTGCCAGATTTTTTTAGGGGGGGCGCGCGCCGGGCGCGCCCCCCCTGAATCCGCGCCTGGTACGCTATTTTATTCCTAAACTTTTCTGGCTTACTTCTTGAGCAATATGACAGGAATTTTAACTCATTATGTTTTGAATAAATTGACTGAAAATTTCTTTCCTTCGAACAAACGGCTGTCATGTTTGAGGGCCTTTTTAACCTTTCTGTTTAGTAGTCATTCAAATAGATGGCGTAACACGTGGTTACTATGGAAACAACGTTGGATGCTGAGCATGATTGATCTACGATATATTGTTCGAATGCAGCATCAAACATTGCTTTCAATGATCATAACATTCGTAGAACATCCACACCCACTATTGTGTAACGAAGACACTAAAATATGAAAATATTAGTATGAATGCTGTTGACAACACATTTTGTTAAAATTTCTTTTGCTACACAGATTAATGACTCAGTCAGTGCTATACATAATGCGAAAAGTACCACTCGCCAGAGCTAGGTAACTAAGGTGTGTTAAATCCCTTTGGCATATTATCCGATGTCGTCTGCTTGAAGTGACAATTCCGAATTCCTGTCTCATATGGATAGGGTTAGGATTTAATGAGTGGACTACTACTGTACGTGCCTTAGTATAGTGAGCTCGTAGCAACAGGGCGGCAGCTTTCTAAACTAGCAACAGAATCCCAAATTTGGAAATGTTCTTTTAATTAGCCAAGTCTGCATGTTTTCAAACTGACAGGTTTGCCTTTGAACCATGCAAGACCGAGAGCAGTGTCGACCGGTGGTTCTTTCTAGTAATACTAATAGCTGAAGTATTTATGCGGGAAAACGAAGCATTAATGTTCTGGGGATTAGGGAACATGTCTAGCAGTACTTTGAAGGATTTTCGTGGATTTATGCATGCTATTAACAAGATCTCTTGGAGTAAGTTTGGTCTACTTTGACGTGCATCGAAAATCTTTTGCAAGATCATGTCATGGATGGAATAACCGGTTTGCTTTAACATGATTGCGTTTAACTTATCAAGTGTCGGATTATGAAGTGTCATATATTTCTTTAGGAAAGTGACTCATTGCGACGGGAATTAAAATACTTTACAGCATGAAACCAGATGAGTTTATATCATAGAAATTGATAAAGATGATCACCGCAGCCAACCAGCCTAGAAAGGTTAGCAGGTAGCCTAGATAGAGTGAGGCAACGGTAGGCTTACCACAGAAAAGACAATACATAGGCATTTACGTCTAACGTTACTCTTTGACGAGCCAGGCCTGAGAGACTACCGTAACTTCGTAAGACTAAAAAAAAGATAAGTTGGTGCGAAGAGGACCAAAAGCAGGTCAGCAGTTCCAAACTTAACAGCTCGAGTTGTTTGTGACACATTAGAAAAACAACAGAGGTAGGAATATTGTGTTATTCTTGTAACAACAAACATGCTGTCCAAAGTGGGCCCTAGGTGTAGTCTAGTCTAACTTAAAATCTTGTAACTTGTACTTGTAGGCTACGCCTAGGTTAGCAAAATTAGCCTAGCCTAACATAGCTAATTTAGAGGTTTAATAACCTGTACTGTAGGTCACTGAATGAAGCCTAGTCAGACGGGAGTTGGCCTTGACCTAATTACGTGTTGTGACCGTAAGAGCAAAACAACAGCACCGTATGTGTAGAGTTAAGGGCCTAAGCTAAGTTAGCCTAGTAACAGTAACTGGACATGGAAATTTGGGGGAAAGGGTTCAAGGAGAGGAGACAGAGAAATGGTTAATTTTTATTTTTTATCAGTAGGCTATCTATCACAGTATCAGTATTTCCATGCAATATATAAAGCTTTTGTGCTGATAAATTACCAACTTTTTACATTATTGGTCCATCTTGGCCCTAGGCCTACATAAATATTGAATTTCACAGAATAAACTGCATTTGGTCCTTGGAGCAAAACAAGTTATGTATTTGTTGACATTTAAAAGCTTTGAGAAAATTCTACCTTTTTTTATGCCCATTTAGTTGAGCATTAAAATCCAATTTATGAGTGAACCCCCAGGGTCTCAATTGGGGAATATATCATTATAAAATTAATTGTGAGTCTAGGGCCTTTAAATAAATTTCCTTCCAGTGATAGCTTGCCCTAGCATTGTGCTATGTAAGTAGTAGGCAATCGACCTTAGTTGCATTTCAAAATAACTTGGCATCAGTGGCACTAGACCACTCATAGACCCTCAGACTTCAAACAACATGGATGCCCCAAACTGTTGGAAAAAGTGAATTTGGGAAAGTATCAAACTAAGTTAGGGATTGGAGGATCACATAAGACTTTGAAAGCTTGAAAAGCTTTACTCATAATTTGGCACATTGACTAAACCTATATCTACCTATACATCAATTGTTTACATTTTTTTAAGTTGTTTGATCACAATTGTGTTGAAAGTTTTATAAACATCTTGTAAAATGTATGTACAGCTAGGAATGTACTTGTATCACTTATGGTTTGATGGCAAGAACTTTGCAGCCTCCTAATTCTTGTCATTGGTTTCAGTGAAAAAAGGGGATTCCATGAATACCACCAGAGATAAATTTTGCAATTCAAATTTGCTGGTAAATCTTCTTTTTTTTGGCCCTACATTTTATGCCAAAAGTCATGTGTTAGCAATATTTCTGTCTATCTCTTTGTCATCATTTAAACTTCATACATTTTTCAGCATTATATTCAAGCTACCTGGGATATTGAGCAGTGAACATCCTCTACTTATATACCTTGTAGAATGTTTTTAAACAGATGCAAAAATCCCACTTATTGCCCTACAAACTATCCATACATTTTGTTCGTAATCCCAAGTGAATGATGAAAAGGGACATTTTACAGTTACTTTGAAATTGAAATGAAACTTTATTTGAAATTTCAAATTAAGTGGAACATGATCCATCAATACTAACAATGACTTTTTTGACTCAATAATGTAAATATTTATATGAATTAGTTCCTCCTTGAGGGATGTTATTTTGCTATGTTCTCCTATGCTCTTATTGAATTGTTCTTATAGTACTTAGGATTCTGTTTGTTTGAGTGTTTGACAATGTAGCCAGGTATATTTGACCCTTAGGGGTAAGTGAGCTTAGAAGGCTGCAGCTGCTAGGCTTTCAAGATGTTTCACGATTTCTTAAAAACATTCTCGGGACAGGACATGTGGTAAAAACAGATATTTACAATCCCAACCACTAGCTTAACCTCTAAAGCAGTGCCTCTAATGAACCACCCCCTCCCCTCTCCCGTATAATGTTACTTAAGAACATTGCAATTTGAACAATTCATGTCACAGTTTAGAAGAAACATGGATCTGATGGTAAGTGTTCTGGGGTTGATTATTTTATGAATGAAACACATTATGGGAGAAATGAGGGGGGGGGGTGGGGTGGTGCAGGGGGTGCATGTTAGCCACACTAGTCCATATGTTGCTAAGAGAATGACATGCAGGTCCTTCAAAGGGAGAAGCAAAGCCCAGTTATCACAATTCCTGATAAATATTATAGGGATTCTTATGTTGAATAAAACATTTATCTAAGAAAACTCTTGCTATCTTTGGAAGATGTTTTAAGGTCAAGCCATTTTTGCTTTTCATATTTTGAAGGTGAATATAAATTTATGACACAGGCACTGAAATCAACACTTTAGAAGTATGAATCATGTTAATTCATTTCACTTGACATAAGTAGATTGAACTAGTTGTTCTCAATCCCTTAAATTCATGTGAAAGGGGCATTTCTTTCCACAACCCTTATGTTTGCAGGCTGACACATATATATACATGTATGAAGCTATTTTGAGTCTTCCTCAGGGCCTGAGGGTATATATTTAACAGCTATGACCTGAAATTCTAACACCATGCTATAGGGTTAGATTTGCAATGTCAGTTCATGTGTAGACCCAAAGACTGTAGGGATTCATTGCATAAGGCTTGTCTGGTCTTACTTTTCAAAGTAATTTTGCTAAGTGCATGGATAGAGATCAGGTTCCAAACTTTTGTATCGGGTAGAAATTTTCATCAACTTTTCTTGAATGTTTTACATTGTTCATGTTTTATTTGGTGACTGTATTATTTGCTGTGATAAAATTTCTGATCTTTTAGAGTTTGTTTAAAATAAATTTCATGGCAGTGTCTGGATGAGAGATTACCAGTCTGTAATAAACTATATAGCTTTTGACTGGGAAATTATTGATCCTATGGAGTGATGAGGGAATAGCTTTATCCCCAAAACAACCATAAATGATGTCAAGCAAGTGACATATTTAGACATTAGGTCACTTTCATCAAGGATGGAAACTAGATACTGTAGAATGTATAAACATGTCTTTATTACAATCAGTGGAATGACAAATGTAACATTTGAGTTTATACTTATGCAAGAATGAATGAATCATTTGGAACCAAAAGTCATCAATGTTGCCTCCAAATTATGCTAGCAAGTCAAATAATGGCCACTCTGGTTCCATTTTCATCACTTGTTTTACATCTTTCAAAGCATTTTGTCTCACTGACACAGACTTTTATTTGTCTTCTTTATATACTGTATAGTACCTCCATGTATTGTCTGGGAATAATTTAGTGGGTTAGAACCTTCAGAAAACTTTGAGCAAGTTTGATGAAAGCTAACATTTCGTTGTACAGTATAATAAATACCGATGACCAGCTGTGATCGACTTTGATTTAGTAAAATGGAACTACAGTGCTATTTAAAACATATTGACATAAAAAGTATGACAAATATATGTACTCGAGTGCATAGGTGAGCAGAAGATGTAACAGTGATACAGTGTCATAGTATTAAGGTGCAAGTTTGACTGCTCCATGTGGTTAAAGCTGAGACATGTAGTGTTTGTCCAGAGACTCGACCAAAATAACAAGAAAAATAACATGTAGAGTGACTGTCTAGCTTAAAATCTTTGGTAGGACTTTCTTTTGGCTTTTTTGGCAAATAAATAAATATACAAAAAGGCCAGGTATCATACTTTATGTAATATTCAAATAGCAGTAGACCAATGCACAGATAATCATTCCATGTTCTAATCAAATAAGAAAAGTAAAAACTCTATCCAGTTTAAAGTTATAAATCATCCAAAATGATTTTTCATAATATTTTTCTCCTTTGTTGGACGTAATAGGTAAATATTGCCATTGCTTTTGTACACAAGCACACTTGTATCCTGAAGGAAATGTGTCTAACATGTTCACGTCTTTCGGCAATTGTTACAGACAAATTATGTTAAATGTGTCACCTGATATTTTTTATGACCAGCAGTGACAGCCACTTGACAAACAAAAACAAATGTTGTCAATCTTAATCTTAAACAAAATCCATTGATTCTAAAATATGAACTTCAGAAATATAATTACTACAAAAGCCTTTACAATTGCATACACTATAATAAATTGAAAATTTGAATTAGTAATGAACAGTGATACAAATATATTCCGATTAAATATATTGGCTTTAGTTTGACCTATACTACAATTATAATGAATTTATATGTATATGAATAATATTGTGTACCATATATACTGTAGAAAACATTTGAAGGGGAAAGTTAACATATACAAAGTTCAGTTAAACTAAACAGTGACTACTGAAAGAAAAGTGCAGTAACTGTCAACGTTAAAACCATTTTTAATCAGAAAGTTGCATAAAATTGTGTCATCTGGCATGTGTACATATTTATGGCTATAGCAACGAGAAAGCTTTAAATATCTGTACAGTATATACATTGTAAAATACCTATGTTGCTATATTAGCATTGATTTTGCCACGTTTTGGTAGCACCTAAGGACCGTTACACAAAAGACATAACACAATACTTGTTACCTCAGTCCACCAAAACAGTGCTGATAGAGTGAAAGTGTGGCAAAAATGATTGACATGGAAATGTGGATACAAAATATTCAATACTGGATTAGAAAAATGTGTAAATTACCACATAGTGCAAAAAGTTGTCCCAGTTGTCTAATCTGCTCACAATACCACTGACAATTGCATTATGGTGACAAGATGTTTGTGTCAATTGTCTACCTTGATTTGATGATGAAATGAAGTTTATTTTAATAAAGATTGCTAATTTGAGGAATTGCCTTAACTATTTGTCAGATCCACCATGGGTGCATATTTTTTGGTAACATTTTGAAGTATGTCATCTTGCATGTGTTTGAGAAATTCTGTTCAACAACACTTCTTCTAAATCTACTTTAACTCTGTAGACCATGTTGAAATCTGTAGCGTTCGAGCATGGTTTTAGGAATATATGCGTGGCATGGAGGAAAACATTTCCTTAAGTTTCAAAAAGACGTCAGAAAGTGTTAGCATTTATTTGTGATTTATTCACTTGACAGAACTAAACATCTTCTCAAAGGCAGATAATCAATTGTCACATAGCCTACATTATGCATCACTGCAGCACATCGCTTGGTGCTTACGAAGTCCTCATTACTGCTTCTACTCTATGGCTTTGAAACTATTCATGCGAGCTGCGTTTAATAGCTGCCAGCAACAATTAATTGACCAAAAGTGACTCATCTGAATGTTTGACACACCTACCAAACTTATGCAGTAACATACCCATTAATGTACCCCTTTCTGTCTTCTCAACTTACAGAATCAGCCTAGATCTTAGAAATTATGGAATAATTTATGATTGCAATCAGAGCTATAAACAGCAAAAAGCTATTCACATTTAACATACATTCCTGTGAAATGTTACCCTCAGAAGTGTGTACAGTAAATCTGTCAAACATTTCTTTCCAAATTTGTAAGCACTGTTTCTTATTAATGATTAAGAATAACAATTAAAATATTCCTTGATAATAAAAATGTAAGCAGATATTTTACACTTTGATGGTTTTGTTTTCAGCGACATCAGCAGATAGGAAGGAAATTGAGTCTTTCACTGCAGGTAAACCTCTTGTTCTCTAAAAGGGATAATAAACATAAAAATCTCCCTTCTTGGAAAAGAAATTAAATGGCAGTAACAACAAACAAACAAGGAATATAGTACTTTACATCCCAGAGCGTGAAATTTTATGTTGGCGGTGAACAGATACGAACTTACTGTATAAAGTATAAATATGAAAAGGTACACATATGTAATATCCAAAGCCAATACCAAGCAACTATAAAATGTGAAAAACAGTCAAACGTAAACCAGAGATAGGCATCTATAACTATGTATTAAAATCCTCGTAAGGAAAAGTAATAGTTGCACTGTGGCAGACAACAAAGAATAGTGGTATGTATCAAATGTCATAGGGTGCACACCTCCAGTCTAGTGTTGTGAGGAATAAGGCTGCCAATAACTGTTCATACAGAGGATGACCAGAATCCATCCACAATAATTGCAGCTTGGCACGCACACTACTTTTCTAGACCAAATCCACTGATTACAGACCTCTCTCAATATTCATAGCTGCCAGCCTGGTAATGTTGTTTAGGCTCTTGTCCTGTGTTGCTTTTGTTTTTATATCCTTCAGTTTTATTGAAACGTGTCATTGGTGCTCTGAAATTGTCATTGTCAGTGTCATTGAAATTGCTAATAGCCCATCCATGCACGTATGCCTTGTTCTTTGTTGAACTTATGTTTAAAGATCTGCTTTTTATAGCACTATATGGCTAGGAAAGTTTGTGATTACGTAATCGACCTGCCACGGTTGTAAAATTGACCTCAGGCTCTACAATTAGCCTGCATAACTTCTTAACACCATTAGGCTCTTTGTATAAACAATGTGTGGAAATATGTTCATGTCTACAGCACTTGTAGTTAATCATACAGTGTTCACACAAAGAACCTCATACAAGAAAAACATGTGGCAGGCGTTGCAGACTAATTGGTAAAAAGGCAGGTCAATTATGTAATCCTAAGAAACTTTTCCATGATACTGTAGCTTGCTAAAGTTGGGTTCTATACAGCAGACCTTTAATACCCCCTGATACATATATGGTGTGGTTGTATAGATCTGCAGTATAACAAATGTTGAAATATTTTCTCAAATTTGGCTGGAGGTTAGATACTTTAGGTGATTCTTTTAAAAATAAATATTATTCAATACATCACAACTAAAACTAAAAAATTTCCAATGTAAATGCGAAAGTTGGCAACCCTCTTAGAATCTGCACGAGAGTTTGTAGTTGGGACTTTTGTCTTGTTTTGAGATTAGTGTCTGTGAAGAGTGGTTCATGGAGATCACCACAGGCATCTGTTGTAAAGACATGCTTAACCACATTCTTGCATTAGCACCCTGTGAAGGAAATGGTCTAGTTTCTTTAATGAATCCTAGTGCAGAGTAACCTTCGCGTCGTTCTTTGTTTGCATCATGTTTGCTTTTTTCCTTGCACTGGCGATTAATTAAACATTTCTTGAATATTTTAATTCAATAATGTTTACACTGTATATCAGTGATGTATCTTACAGAGTGTGAAGACCAGCATGCAGTATGTTCTGTTTTTGTTAAAGTAGCTGTTTGGATCTGGCTTGCAAGTTTACCAAACCTAACAAGTATTACTTATTAAGAAAATCTTGCTTTGTTTGGGAGATACAGGTAGCTGATACCTTTACAAGTTGTGCCTGGGGCATGTCATTTTTTAGATGAGTGATGATGTCATAGAGTCACTGGGATCAGGAATCTTTTAGATTTTATTTGTATTTCTTTTCAGATTTTCAAGGTACACTAATAGCAGGGCTGACATTGAAATCAATACCATCATTAGGTCATGTTAATATGTTAGAGTCAGCATTTGCAAATCTCATCTCCATTACAGAAAAAATAATAAAGGAAAACATAAGAAAATGAAGCACATGTGGCTTCATGATGTCATACAGTTTATTTAGATTTGATCAAGTCTGTAGGGTTATGTGTGAAGTGTCATTCAATCTGTGATATCTGCTTGAAATATGGAAAATTATTTTCCTAAGCTGTTTGAGTAGGTTGTTCATGACACCTTATCTCTATCACAAAGACCTTTAATGATGGTCAGGTTTGTATCTCCTTTAAGTGTTCAGTGCTTGGTGTAGTGAAAACTATCACTCAAAATGAAGCACTTTGTCTTTCATATAATCACTTTATTAATTTAATTATAAAATGTGTTATTGGTTTGCTATCTGTAGTGGTGACTCTGATGTACAATCTTAACTCGTTCATGTTAATGTGTGATGCACATGTTAGCCTCTCCTTGCTTACCCGTCTTCAATCTAATACTAGAGTTTCCCCATGTACCTAATATATACCTAAACATGAATATTGTACACTTCCATTGGCATGTGTTGCATTCTTTCACATCTGGGTTAATTGAAACCTAATGACTTGCAATTTTCTTGGTTTTCAAATTTAATTCATTAATTTAATTCATTTAATACATGGTTCTATGTTGTCACGGTGCCATGTAAAAAGTTAGCAAAGTTCTCACTTCATGAGTCATGAGTCCCATGTATAAAGTTAGCAAAGTTATTACTTCATGTCATTAAATTATCTGTTGTCTTTTTTACAGAATATCTTTTAAACATTTATTTTTGACTTTTCTATAGGAATGGGGGAAAGCAGCAAAGGACATGAAACTCTCCAGAGACATATTTCGAGTGAAAGTCTTGAATCCGATGATGACAAAAATAGCCATGGGCTCAAACCCCCTCAGATCCATGTGGAGCTATCTAGATCTGTTTCTGACAACTTGGACTCTGCCTCTGTGGAGAAGAGACAATTTAAGTCGCAGCTCTCTGCACCTCCCATGGTAGGTAATAATACGACAAGGAGCACAGAAAATGTCAGCAATGGGAATCACCACCTGGTATCACCTAATTCACCGCGAACTAGTATTAGTAGCACAGGGACGGGATCACCGGGATCAACCCTGTCACTTAGAAAATGGAGAGCAGGATCATTGGTACGGTACAACAAAGATCCTGTTCAGCTGGCAAATTCAGGCCAGTTGTCTGAAGTACGAATGAGGGGTCTATCAGGATACGAGGTGAATATTCTAGACTGGGATGAAGATGGAGGTAAGTGACAGTTTGTATTAAATCTTCATAAAAGCTGACAAAATATTTGATCGGAAGTATGAGTACACAACATAATTCCACATAATGGAGAAAAAAAAATTGCATACCACATAGAATTATCTTTATCCAGAGAAATCCCATGTTACGGTGGTATGTAGAATTCGAAAGTATTTTTGTTACTTTATGAAAGTTATTTCATTTTTATTTTATTTCTGTAGGTCAATAATAAACTGAATCATGTTGAAAGTCTCTCTTTAATTTCTAAATTCTTACAAAGTTACCTCCTTAATGCAAATTCCT
>JAAAKB020104160.1:0-13028 GCA_010014835.2 Apostichopus leukothele | reverse complement strand
AGCTTCCTACAATGGGACACATTTAATTACTGTAGACTCTATGTACCTGTCAAACTACAATAAGAGAGTGTTGTGGTTAAGTGGTTAAGGCAGTGGACTTGTGATCTAAGGTTTGCAGGTTCCAGTCCTGACCAGATCATTGCGTTGTGTCCTTGGGCAAGGCACTTTATCTCCATCGCCTCTCTTCACCCATACCAGGTGTATAAATGGGGACTTGCGAGGTAACTTGTAAATATAGTTGCGTGCGCTGGTTTGTGGCTGCACCTTATGGGAAGGACCCCTAGGGGACATGTAGTTGTGGTGCATGGTAGTGCCCCAGGAGGGATTGATTGAATTGTGCATACTTTGATGTGTGGGTGTGACAAGTTACTAATGACCAGAGGTTAAGTTGTTAAGTCGTGTGAGGGGTTCTGGCCTCAAACAAGACCGTATAGTGTATACTTGATATTATTTATTATATTTAAGTCCAAGTATTTTGAGAATCCTGTGTGCAGTCAGCCTATAATTAAGTGTGTGGCAAGGAATCACTAAGCCTGTAATCAAGTGTGTAGCAAGGAATCACTAATCCTGTAATTAAGTTTGTGGCAAGGGATCACTAATCCTATAATTAAGTGTGTGGCAAGAAATCACTAAGCCTGTAATTAAGTTTGTGGCTAAGGATCACTAAGCCTGTAATTAATTGTGTGGCAAGAGATCACTAAACCTGTAATTAAGTTTGTGGCAAGGGATCACTAATCCTGTAATTAAGTGTGTGGCAAGGGTTCAGTAAGCCTGTAAGTAAGTGTGTGGCAAGGAATCACTAAGCCTGTAATTAAGTGTGTGGCAAGGGATCACTAATCCTGTAATTAAGTGTGTGGCAAGGAATTACTAAGCCTGTTGGCCTTCTGGGATTTGTATTTAAGGTAGACCACCTGTGTGTGATACATATGATATCCATGTACTAGCATATGCTCTGCCAGAAAGGTTTACTCTGTTCTTATGATCTTTGTATTCTTACCTTCTGTAGGAACATGACATCTCCAGTAACGATTACTGGGCCGTACCAACAGCATATTCGATGGAGGAGGATTTGATTCAGCTTGGCTGGAGATTCCAAGGATTCCTTAGGAGTAATTGCAGAATGCACCGCAACTGGAAGACACCCATTAAAAACATACTGGCATAGTGGTCAACTTGAATACAGACTGACATATATATTATGAGAATGATGCATCATTTGGGGGTGGCAATAATATAAATTAACAGACCAGTGTAGCCTACCGCACTGTTGTTATTAGTAGATCCCCTCTTCCAAAAATAAAGTCTGAGGTAATGCCAAGATAATGACTTCGGAATTGGCAGTCGCGGTGAAATCAATGCGCCTTTACTGCAGTGTACCTCTCCCAAAAGTCCAAAGTAACCTAATGTCAATGTGGTGGCATGCAGATCCACAGTGAAATCAATGTTCCTTTAGTGTATGTCTCTCTTTTAAAAGTGAACTAAGTTCAACTGAATCTCCCTGTCGTGGCTTTGCAGATTCACAGTCTCTGGGAAATCAATGTGTCGTTAGTGTGTGTCTAACTAAGTCCAAAGTAATGTCAAATTCATGGCATTGTGTATTCAAAGTCGCAGTTGATTCAATGGTATCGTTAGTGTGAGAATTTACCGTAATCTTTTCATTTGGCCTAAAGCCTAGGCTTTAGCCTATCCAATGACTGCGACTGCGAAGCCGGCATCAAAGTGGGAACTATGTGGTTTGCTGGGTAATCTGCATCTATGCCATTCCTTATTATCATTACCAATGTTTAATCTTATAATCAACCCCCACTTGCAATTACAATAGGTTAGCACTAGGCCTGACTTAAGTATATTAGGGCAGGCCTAATGAAAGTAGTAAGATGTATTTAGACCAAACTTCTGATGATAAAATACTAAATTAGGACTAGCCTAATGTTGAGTAACATGATGGGTCCAGTTATAATGCATTCTTAACTAACGTTCTCTAATTTGTGCCTAGGCTAGCTTATACTAGGCCCTAGCTATGTTATGTGTTACCAACATGCACAGTCTAGCATAGAGTCTAAGTTATAGACTACATATTTGAACAAAAGCCGATGATATGCTGTCTGGCTTTAAATGAAAAATGAAAGAATTGATGAAGGTACAGTAATTACTTGGATATTAAAGATAACAGGAACCTTGTGTGTGGCTGGTACTATACTGGTACTGTATGTATTACGTACAGAAGGCTACAGTATTAATCAGCATAATTCAAGTGCTATAGTGCACACGAGTGTGGATGTTATATAGTGGTAACTCAGGACATATACATTACAGTGGCACAAAACTAATTGGTTCTTAGTTTAACAGTGCTGTCACAGTCAAAACACTAGGCAACATGTACTGTGAAATATACGTTTCTTTGGCTCCTCTTGTTCCGCTAGCATACATATTACTGTAGGATGCTAAAAGGATGTGAGAAGATCATGCAAAAAGAAATGGACTAATATGTTTATAGTCGGATCTACTCAGCACAGAGACCCGCAATGGAGATAAAAGATTGCCGTATCACTGGATGGTTATAATCAAAAGGAATAAATGACCCTGTAAAATCCAAAAAGGAATGTGTTGTGTCATATATGTACACTATGTATGCAGTTACATTTACAATTTACTTTGTACACAAATACTGTACCACAACCTTCCCTGCATGTATCTCAGAACTAAACATACAGTACTTGGAGTTGAGTCACAAGGACACGCCCCCTTTTTTTTTTTTGAACTGTCAGACAATTTGTTGAAGATATGGCAGCAGCTTCAAGGGTGCTTAATATGTTTACACATGTGCAAGTACCTTAACACTAACAGAATCCATAATGATATATATCATATTCATTCATAGCGTACCACTTACCACAATCAGATCTTAGGCCTGCATTGACTGCATACACTATGTATAGCATGCTATCACATAGTGTTGTTTTTTTTGTCACAATTTACTATTAAAAATCAATGTGTGAGAGATCTTCAAGCAGGGCTTTATTAAATATGCTGGTATTGGTGGTAGAAAAAATCACAAATTTACATTGAATGAACCTTATGCACAGTATAGTACTGTAGGTACATTATAGTATAGCTTTACTAAATCATTGTTGTACCTATAGCTAATTAGAAGGGGGTGGGAAGGGGAGTGACAAGGGAGTGGAAGACTTGACATGACAATATTGTCTTAAGATATCAATTACAATAATAAGGTTGTTTGTACAGTAATGTAGTGGTATACATAGAGTCTTACATTGTTTTAACGTCCTTGACGACAATGACTTTGACGATGATAGAGTATTAATATTAGATTAGATATGATACATAAATAGATCTACTCTAGTTTTATCTCATTGACTAAACCACAGGTTCAACATTAGGATAGCTGCTTCCAACATCAAAAGAACATGATAACAAGTCTAAAGGTGTGATCTGTGTTTATCATTGCAGGTATTGACTTCCACATAGAAGATAGATATGTAAAGTTCAACAAGAGTACAATGTTCATTGTTGATTGAACTTTCTGTTTAACTAGGATGATAAGTACGTCTATAAGTGCAACCTTCTGTCTACAGATGGAAAAAAATATATGGAATATTTTTTATTTTATCCCAGCATAATCTATATCTCATACTCTAGTCTCCTTTGTCATATCTTTTAAGGGACACAGAGTCAGGCTATTATTAAAATAAGTTTCTGACATGAATAGGATTTTCAAAGTATTTTCCTGCTATCCCTCTTTGGTTAGCACTGTCTAAAGGGCCATCTTTTTCTTCTTATACAATGGTACCGTACAAAACATTTGTAAAACTTTGATGACAGTGCGAATAGCTTTAAAACAACCACTTCCCATGTAATTTAATCAATCCCGACATGTTGATTGCAAGTTTCATTAGTTAAAGTCAATAATTAAAACAAATTTATAAATGATATCATCTGATTATATGCTAAAGCATCTGAATTTGCTCCCCCCAAACCTCTCCCCCCCCCCCCTTGGTGTGTTGTGTCCCCTTTGCACAAGGTACCAATAGGCGACTGCATAAAACTTTCCGCAAGGGCCATAGTAAGTAATCCAGAACATTCTTTCCTTGGTTGGAAAAAGAAACCTGGAAAAACCCTTCTAGCTTGATTTATTAGTTTTGTCACAATTGTGAAGAATTCTTGTCAGGTATGATTAATGTAAAACAATGGATCAATTTCAACAAGATATATTTCATGTACAAAACAACTGCGGAAATAAATCAAATATCCTCAGCATTTTCCCAACGTTTAGAAATAGAATTGCCTTTTGGGTTCAAAAAGAGCTTTTCTAGAAGTTTTGACCAAATAGACTATTCCAATACATTTGAAAGTGTGACATTAGACTATGATATATCACAGGGCAAGAAAATGCTTGGTGGGTGGCAGAAAAAAAAATAGCATATTAAGTGACCATTGCTTGACTTTCTAGCTTATTTTTGGACCAATACTAACAATCTTTAAGATATCCCAAAAAGATATAAATGTGAATATGCAGATTTCATAAATTTAGCTGTTTTTGAACTTTCAGGTCCAATTTGATTTAAGTTTGTTTGAAAGATGGTCATGGTTATAAAAACAAACTGTTTCAGGAATGCACATTTTCTTGTTTACGTATATGTGTCACTTGGTTTACAGATTTATGATTACATAGAAAGTGATACTTACTGGAAAACCAGGTTCGCCAATCAGACCTTCTTCACCTACGAGATCAAAAGAATTTATTAATATTTCATGAAAATGCCTTACAATAACAATCCTTCAAAATAAATAGAAAAAAAAAAGAAAAGTGTAAATTTTTTACACATTTTCTTTTGTAAATTATCCAACTGACTTTATTTATGTATCCAGCCTTGTTTAGTTAACAAGATCATCAATATTGGAGTCATTCGGGACATTGACAACTCCTGCCAGATTCAGTATATTATTCAGAGGCCAAACTGAACATCATCTGTAAGAAATGGCTGTGTCCACTCACAACTTACCGAATATCGCTTTTAATATCATGAATGGACCATACATCCTTGGGGCACAATGTGTAAAACAGCCTTATGTCATGTAGGACAGGGTCCCCTCTCCCTTCCCATAGAAAGAAAAAACTTCCGGTTATTACCTATTTGTAATATATATTCTTAGGGCATATTTAAGTTCAAATATACTACTGTTCCTAAATGAACGAGTGTAATCGCAGTAAATTTGATACATTCATTTCAACAACAGCCACAAAAAAGGGGGAGGGGGAGGGGAGAACAGGAGAGGGGGGGGAGAATTATCTGATTTAAAATACATAAGGTCTTGTTTCCAATGATGCATAGAAGACCTGTATAATGGTCACAATCATTCGACTCTATTAAACTCTCTCACTAGGTCATCACCATTTATCAGAAGTATTTTTGAGTTGCTAGAATCTCTAAAAGGGTCCTTTCTAGGCCATTTTAAAGTTTTAGTTTCAGTAATATAAACTTACACTTTTTGCCATTAAGTCTCTGGTTCAATTGAGGACAAAACTAAAAGCCTTAAAGTTGACATATCTAAGTCCCTGATGGATATCAACTTTCTAATCTTAAGCAATTCATAGAGTGAAATCCGTAAAGTTTTCCAAGAGTACTACTTCCCTTCCTCCCATTTTGGTGCGATGGAATCATTTTTTGGGGATTATTTTGGGTTCTGAATTTTAAGTGTACTAAGAAAGATATGTAAACATGTACAAATATATAAAAAATGATGTGGCTGAAATCTGTATGGTGTTACATCCGGACTGACTTGTAACAGATTTGTAACATAATTCCTTAAAATACAAAATTGGAGGTTATTTTCATGCAGAGTTGAGATTTTGCTGTAAGGATTATGAAAAAAGGAGAAGAAATTAAATAGTAATTATATATTGATCATGATGCAAAATGAAATAAAATATATATAATATGCAATGAAATGATAAATATTTATGATAACATATTTGAAAGAATTTGACAAAGGTCACAGCAAACACACCAACAGATTAACCCATTGTTTCATTTCCTTTCAACCAAGACTATCATCCACATATTTTAATGTACAAAGTTGGCTTATCTTCTAATTTGCATTTTATTTGACAAACATATCACAAACATTTTAACTTTGTGATAGTATACATAGACTTCCTCCTCGAGCAGGATATGGACTGTATTATCAGCAGATGTGAGAAAAGTAAACATTCGTTAAGAACTTTGACTGAAAACTATTTAAACAAATATTAAATTTACACAAAATCAATTCCATGATGCCGAACTTTTGCCATGATCAAGAACACCATTGTCTGCTAGTACATGTATTCTAAAATGCATTGGAGTGCCCCCCATACCTCCCTTTTCCCACCCTTCCTAAATGTCCTCCTTGGCCATCTATAGTTAATCTGTATCATCACAATATTAATTCGCTGATTTGCAAAGGCATTCTGGGAAGGGTTCATCACTGCAGATATAATTAAGTGTCTGCAACATGGAAAATAATTCAACACAACAAGATCAGTCTGCAACATGGAAAATAGTTCAACACAACAAGATCAGTCTTTTGTTTCGAGTTGACGATACAGATTGAACTATTTTGCTAGTAGCAACTTTGAATAATACTTTGTTGCATACTCGAAGGAAAACCAAAATCAAGCCAATTTAAAGTGTTCTCGCCCTCGTCTTAGTGCAGTAACTAATTAACTCGGTAACCCTTAGAAACAACTTATAAAATGAAAAATATTCATTACCTCTAACTTTTCTAAATCATGTTAATCTGTCTACAAAGTCAAAGCCACAGCCACCCCTTCCCCACCCCATTTGGTCACTAATTCATACTAACTAACAATTATTACCATATAAAAATGCCTAAAGAAAAATCTAAACTTTCCTTCACGGCTACCAAGGCATTAAAAAAGTTTAGAGTAGTAGAGAATAGTCAAGAAAAGTACTTAAAGAATAACAACAAATAATAATAATAAAAAATAAAAAAAATAAAAAAAAGAAGGATATCCATACATCAGCTGATCTCTTTTGCATCGGCCTCCATATTTTGAATGTTGCCTTTTTCTTTATCTTCAGGAACATTTTGTTTGCCATCAATCTAACTTACTGAATTTGTAAATTTTCACATCAAAAATTGTGATTAAAGGTTTAATATTAAAGAAACCATTTGCTTCTACTTGTTTTTTAAAGAAGGAGTCATGCATATGCAAACATAGAACATTCATCAACCAACGTGAAGGGTGCAAGAACATCTTTATTCATTAAATATGTAAATATATGCAAACTGGAAATTAATGATCAGTCATTTTGGGAGTGCATGATTTCATCAACAAGGTTTACTTTAAATCTGAAATGGTTACAATTTTTTAAGTCTATCTTGACAAAAATAAAGATGTTCTTTGTGGAAAGAAATTCTGTGATTGGAAAACAGATGGCACAATTACATCAGCAACAAATATTTCATGCATCAGTTTTGATAACATTGTTCCACTGAGGACAAGAAAATCAAACACACCTGTAAAAGTTTGGTGTGATACGCTACAAATTTGTGTGATCATGTGTTTTCCATCACAGAACAAGCTTTGATCTGTGCAATTTTGACAACACCAGAAAACAGTTTTAACCAACACCAGATGACACCATTGTTACCAACACCAGATGACACCATTGTTACCTACAACACGAGATGACACCATTTATCACATGTATGACAAACATTGACCAAGCAATTTATGATATAACATGCTACCATAGACCAACAGCTACAAATATACCACAAAATCAAAAATAGTTTAATACAACCTCCAACTTATAACTGACTTAAGTTTACTACCAAGTTACTACCCCCCCCCATCTACTTCCCAACCCTACCCCTCAGTTCAAAAAGGCCACCATGAAGTGAACTGCAAGAGAATTGATGAATCTCTCAAATTGTGACTGCTTCAATCTATTTGTCTGTATCTTTTGCAATATTTTCAACAAATTGATCAGTCCTCATCTACTAGGCATTCGACTGCTTTAAGTACATTCTACCTCATTTAATGTATATTCTTCAAAACATTTTCTATTTGGAGTTTTGGAGTTTGATCGGTGAAAGAGGTCACGCTGACAAAATGAGACATACCTGGCATTAACATTGCTGTTTTGCTATGATTTTAGTTCAAAGCAACTTAAAACCAAATTAAAATTGGACTTAATAGTTAATTTAATCAGCTAGAGACTTAATTAAGTAAATACTAAAGGAGTCCTTTCCCCTTTGACAAAGACTACTTTGGGTTGCTTGGAACTTACATTACCAGTTTTGATTTGGGACAAAACAGAGACAATATTTACAAATATTGGGATAGTTTTTTTTGTCTCTAAAGAGCAAAAAGAGTTTAAGAGTATTAATAGACAGAAGAGCCAAAGTAAGGGAGGGATGACATTAAGCACAAAGAAATAAATTAGCTTAATTATTGTAATTAATGTAAAGTTGTAAAGAGTCACTTCATAGCCATTCTCGTCACATTTGGGTGACACAAAACATGGTAAAACTATATAACACACAATCTTGTACTGTTTTTTTTTTTTTCACATTTTTTTCCTCCATTTTAACAAGACACATAAACACACAATGCATGAATTTTTTCTTTGTGTCATAAACACACTGATTTTTACTTTGCTGTAATGGACACTGAAGACAAACTTTTCCTTCCTTTCAAGATGGTGAGTAAGAGAAAGAAGAATGAAAAGATATGAAATGATGAAAGAGAAGAGAATTATCGTTAGTGATGATTAAAATTTTGTCAAACAATAATTGGGCCAAATCATGATTATATCATCGATCACTGTCAAAAAATTTTTTTTTTAAATCTTTAATAAAGCTGCATTAAAAGCAAAATACACAACATTTTAAGATGGAGTTCGTAACAGATATAATTAATATGCAAAATAGCAAAATGATAAGCCATATTTTAATAATCTATTGGAATCTCCAAAATCAAATTAATGCAGTTGTCGTAAACTTGTATGTCTAAGTACCAAATTCAGAGAGAAATTCTGGCCAAGGAATGTCATAACTCATTCTGCTCAGTGTTATAATGATATATTGTTATATGAAAAAATGGCTAAAAACAAAACATTTCCTACTATTCTAAAATATATTTAAGGATAACTAGAGAATTTTGGGAAACATTTAAAGCTGAGAACTCCATAATGAAAACAACACTATGTCAAGTTATGACATGTAATGCATTTGTTTATTTTTTAAATTTTTTAAATTTAAACTTTGACACTTCTGATATGTTTGCACTGTCATAATAAACTAATATGATTATCATCCTTTAATTTCATCAATAACTACACAAATAATATTCTCAGGGAGGAAAACATTTGATTTTCAAAGAAATAGAGTGAAATATGTGAATGATAGATTTTACACAAAGCATGCAAAGAGATAGAATAGTAAAACAGAAGCATCAGACACAAAGCTTAATTTTCAGAGGCAAGGAAATTTTAATTCAAAAGCACCCCCTCTTTCTTATCTCATCACACCCATATTTCCTAAACAGCATCAGTTTTGCCTGTTTTCTGCAACACAAGAACAGTATTCAAACTGTTGTTATATACACTTGACTGTCCAAACAAATTTATCCAAAAGACAAGCAATTATTTTTATGAATTTTAATTTTATCACATTTGTATTCATTGATCTATACTATTGTTAAATTAATGCTTTGTTTTAGTTTCCAAGTGGTTGGTATGTTGGTACCCAATGAGGATACTAATGGTAAAAAAAATGATTTTATATCAGAATTTTCTCTTCTTAGAAACTGTCAGGATATCAAAACATTTCTATAATTAGATAGCATCATTAAATTCTCAATATTTAATGTTCATTTTGGGTGAAAAAGGAAGGTTAGATCTAACTTGGATCAATTGGTATTTCATATTCTAAGTCAAGTAAATTTTAGTTAAAATTGCCTGAGATTGACAAGCAAACACAAACCCAGATTGATCATGCTGTCTGATAACCCCAATAATGCTTTCCAATACCCCACCCCACCCCCTCCACCCCTTAAACCACCTTCATTGCGGCTGTGGGAAATCCCCAAATTACTTGATATGGAAGTAATATATATCCCATAAATCTATGAAAGCCAATATTTGTAATTAAAGCTGCCAGGGTTAATATTAAGATCAAAATTTGCATGATTAAATATTTTAGTTAGAAACAAAATTATTAATTGTGCTTTCTGTATGAAGACAGACAGTCAGGGTTGCAGGTGCTTTTGATGGACAAAATTGAAACAACAGCAAAACAATCAAAGTGCAGTGAAAGTAATGAAGCGTTTATTGATTTATTAGTTTCAAAACAAGCAGAGAAATTATCACAATTTTCAAATTAATTTTGAATAATTTTGGTATATATTGATGTATATTGACAGTGCAACACACTGCAAACATTATTGAGTATTGAAAAGCCATACAATATGATTTTGATGATTTTGCTTTAAAATAATCATTTATTTTTTTGGATGGGAGTATGTGCAACAGCAAAAGAGGGCGCTGTATACGGTTACCTTTCTTTCCTCGCTTGCCTCTTTCACCCGGAGGTCCTGGTTTTCCTGGAAGACCTGAGGGAGAAAAATATGAAAAAATATGAAAAATGTCTTAGGATAAAACTGTGAATACAGAGCTTCAGCGAGAACAACTTTGGAATTTGTAATGAATATTCTTCCTACAAAGAAGTTGAAATGGTTATAAAGTCGTCTTAGAAATTCCACTCTTAGACACTTTAGGTGGTAGAATGAGGTGGGTCCATTGGCCAGTACTGACCGCCGTGACCGGTTGCTAAGGGTGAACAGTGATAAAAAGGTTACCAGTTCACGATAGAGCTTAGTAAAGCCAGAGTGCTGATGGTGTGAGGGTACAGGTAAGCAAGGCTGATCAGTAAATTCTAAATCTGAAAGAACTGAATGAATGAAGATGAGATGAGAAGAGAATAAATAACTTTATCCAGTTATCTATGAATCACAGATTTGATTTGACTTGCAACTGAGGAATAATCTATTCTGGAAACTTCCTTAATATACTGATCACAGTCAGATGTGGATAATACAATATTTAGCCCAAAGCATCATCTAACCATGCACAGCTCTAAGTTCAGCTGCACAGGATACTACAACTTACAATGATTATTGCCTAAAAATGGAGTTAACTTAAGCATTTAAAATTCTATCCAGTGAACTTTTGAAATAAATCAGGCTTTTCTATTCCAACTCACTCAATTAATAAGCCGTTCTGACATCTGACCGTTGCAGACAGGACCCATAACAATAAACAGAATATATGTAAATAAGAACGGCTTCTACCCTGTTTCCGTTTTGTGTGTGTGTGTGTGTGTGGGCGGGTGTATGTGTGTGTATGTGCCTAGTACTATTGACCTCCACTTACATCGCTTTATCTTGTTTTCCTACAGCAAGAGTCGCTCACCAATACTAATCTTACTTCGTGTATGTAAACCAATTAAAACAGCATTTTAGGTGTAAGGAAAACAACTCATGATCAGCCCTACGATATTTGATTCAAATAATAAGCTGTAAACACATCCTGGAGACGCCACAAACTAGGAAAACTTTTACTTTCAAAACAGCTGCTTTCACTTACAGAACGGGTATTACTGATTTTGAACGTACAAATTAACATTAAACACATTGTTTTGCGATTGTCTGTATTCAAATAGTAGGGTTTACTGAGAACATAGTCTTGGCATGAATGATGTCTCAATTCTTCAGGCGGGGTTACGGTTGAAACCATTCCTAATGGTTTATATCCTTTCTCATTCTCAAAGGTCTGTTTAACTCTGTTCGGAAGTCACATCATCACCAGTGAAATTCCATGTTTGTAAAATACATTGAAAAGACCTAGTACGTGTGTCAACTTCAAAATGATTAATTGGAAGAAGATGGAAATTTGTAGAGGGAACATAAGTTTTGGCTCTTTATGGATCACTTATTCCAATCTTGATAATTTAGTTGACACTAAAATCTATTAAGAATGCACTTCATCAGCTTGCCTATGAATTTTATTTGAAATAATGAAGAAAAAGTTTCACTTTTTTTTCTTCTCAAAATTGAATATTCTCATTCTGAAGATTGCAGGCATTTCATGGTGCAATAAAAATTAATCTTAAGGAACAGAATCAGTAATAAGGCTACTCAATACTTCACCTTCATCTGATGGAAAAAAATATACATATAAGAGGCTGTTTTAGTTACCTTAATTTGATCAATTATTCAATTGCCATGAATACTAACAGTTACTTTGGTAAAATTGGGAACCAAACTGGAGAAAGCTGATACCGTGAGAGTTTAAGGAACTCTAGTATTTAATGTTTCGGTGCCTCGTTTGACCGATGGCTACCTTCATAAATCAAGTTTGTCTTGACCTCTCAAATTAAACATCAAAACAAACAATCAGATAAAATAGTCTGTCACTTGGTTAGTCTTTCTGGGAAGTACACACACCAAGCACACAGGGAAAACAAACAGACCGTATGACGGTCTCTCATACTGTGCTAAACCAGCTTGGTAATTAACAGCACTGTGGCTCGTTAATCAGAAGAAACTATGGAGCTGTTCTCCCTTGTTATCTGTGTTACCCAGTAAATCAGAGTATTAAATGTACCATACTGTTGCATTGCTGTGCATATTCAGTTACAGAGGTAACACAGGATCGATGATATATTATCCAGTTGAATTGGCATGCTACAAATCTACAAGAGCTCTAAAAATGTATATGTAGCTTGGTAAATGGTGACAAGAAAAATATAATTATTTCTTTTATTCATGCACTGCAATTTCATTTTTACGCCCACTCCTTACAATGCCAGTGACTTCTTGCCATGCAGTGACCCAGTGGCGGAGTGTCCATACAGTCAGGGGGGCGGATGCCCCCCCTGACGGACTCAAATGGACTGCTGGCGCCCTTTTCAGCTCTTTACCACTTTTTACTTAT
>JAAAKB020104052.1:0-13029 GCA_010014835.2 Apostichopus leukothele | reverse complement strand
AGTACCATGAGGCTGATTTTGCTCGCAATATTTTAAGAGGAATTAGAGATATGTGCAGAACTGATTGTGAGGATAATGTTTTTAGAGTTTTGTACATCAACCTAGTGGAAACAAATTGTACTAGCAGTGGCGGAGCGTCCATACAGCCAGGGGGCGGATGCCCCCCTGACGGACCCATCAATAGTCGAGGACAGTTTACATTCCCAATTAATGACCAATTCTAGGGATGTACACTCTTTCAACCGAAACATGCACACACAGACACCAAATCAAGTGTATTTATCAGCACAACCTTGCGTTTAAAGCTTAGTATAGACCTAAAAAGGTCGTAGTATAAATATGCCTCAGAATGTATCTTTTGACGTCTAATTGTTTTTATTTTGTTTTGAGAGAGGGCTCCCACACTCCCTTCATTGGATTCGTCTTCAAAGACCCCAGGGTCACACCCCCTCCTTTGGAGAATCCATTATCATTCACCGCTGGTCCTTCCATATAAGTTCAGCCCTTACCTATAAAATAGGTCAGCTGAATTTTAGAATTGACTCAACCACACTTTTGAAATAGCAAAGCTTTTCATTTATATATTGTTACAGCATGTGTCGAGCCTCTTCTAGTATATATATATAAGTCCTGTGTGGCAAACGTTGCAAGCGTTCGTGTTTAAGACTAGCAACAACGTTGACCGTTAACAGTCCATTCTGCCAACTTCCAATCGGAAACTTAAATAAAACTTGTGCCATTTAACATAGGCCTACACAAAATGAAAGCATGAAAAATAAGTTGCTTCTGATCATGGTATAAATACGATCAGAAAGGAAGAAAGATTCTTTGAATAATCTTTCCTCGATAATCACAGTGGAAGCTAGGCAGTTACACTTTTTTTATAGTAGAAGTCAAAGAACTTGAAAAAATAAAGGTAATAAAAATACGTTATTTCAAACTAAGTCTAATCAAAATGTCGTTGAAAAGCTTCCCATCCCTTCTCCATGACCAATATATCTATTACATTCGCTAAACTTAATTTAAGTTTTGTCGGTCATAAAATTGTATCTAAGTCTAACTGTATCTAAGTATATAATATACATGGACTTTCACCAGAGATTTCTAGTTAATCAGAAGTGGCATATACGTTTTCGTTCATAAAGCTTAGAGACAAGATCTTTCGAAACATATTTTCACATCTATCACTCAGATCGAAATATCTTACAGCTCCATAAAAAAATTCTTCGGCGATCTGTAAACAGCTTAGATCACGCGCATTAGGGCCTGTATGACAGCGCCCTCAGTAGAAACGTTGGAGTTTACCTTTGGCATATGTAATTTGCACCAAGTAACAGTTCCTTTGATGGAGGACATGACTGTGCATAATACGAAAGCAATAGTACATCAAGTCACTTAGTGTAACAATTTTTGTTCAACATATTTGTTTAACATGTTTATGCTTATACTGACATATTTACTAGGAAAGCATTACCTCTCTATGTCATTGTTTCTATTAAACGGTCTTTAAACCAATTAACATTATTGAAAGAACAAGGCTCGGACATATCATGATTCGTTCGCAATGTAATCTGTTACAAACTTTCTCAACTATGGATAATAACCTAGTGACATCACTAAATACTAAGCTATCAAATCGGCGGACACTCTTTTAATCCTGAAAAGGAAACCAAAAATATTTATTATAGTTTCGCCTAGTGTGCCGCATAATAGCGAAATACCAACTACAACAATTAAAAAACTCTGCTGGCAGTATACGTTCCATTCCTAAATGTGTATTCGAAAAGACTGAAATCCTAATAAGAACAAACTTACTAGAGGAATACACCGACTGCGACAGTTCCTACGCAATGTGGCTGTTTTAACTCGTATAACATGTGCGTGAAGCCAAAGACTGCAGTTTTCAATCTCTGCAATTAGCAAATTGTAACACCCAATATGTTGCGCTTTTGTGCATAGAAATTGATTTGTATTCAATTTCTATGGCTTTGTGTCACCCACAATGACATGGAATCCAAAGTTTGGTCACTTCCTTGTAGACAGTGTGCAGTCAGTATTACCATTTTGAAAGTCAACTTGATACGAAATAGGCCTACTAACAACCAAATGCAAGTTAGTGAATTACTAACATAAAGCGGAAGACTGAAGTTCAACCGACATTGTCGTAAAATATCAATCCAAGTACACGTAACCTAACTAAGTTTGTTGTTGGTGTTACCTGTTACTGCCTGGTATAAGTTGCAGTTGGCCTGCGTTTTCGCCAAGACGTCTAGCAAAACGTGTATTGACCCATTTGGGTTAGGTTACTAAGTTGTGGCATACACATGCAGGCCAGGTTACAACGCAACCGAAAATGTTTCATAAAACACTCAGTCTCAGTCCAGGTGGTCTCCAATTGATGTTGATCTGCGTCATATTGCGGTATTCTGCAGCACAAACGGGAACATGCGGACGAAGAGGTAAGTGTTAAGTACTTAAAAGTTTTGATTTTGAAAGAGCATGTAAAATGAGTTGGCTATTTAACGTGTAGGATAACGCAAGAAAAGAATAGGCTAGCCCTGTGGCTGATATGACTTGCCTATAGCCTAGGCTTGTATAACACAATAGCAGTTTGAGCCTGAACATTTGTCCCCTTAACCCTCAAATATCCCGCATGGGGATACCATACAGCTCGGTCACATGACTTTAAACTTAGGCCACCATGCAGTCACTCGCACGTATTTGTTGCTTTGTGCACATACAGTGTGAAGTATAGACACCTGGACAAGTAGAAATGCATTAAATGATATTTCACATCCTATAGCACCTCAAATAGATCTATGTACCCAGACTACAACTGAGTATAAATTGTGATAAGAATAATAAGAAGAAGATAAGAAAAATGATGACCACAGCTATTATAATAAACTGATCTCCAACATATTGTATATCTTTGTCAAAAAGTGACTAGAAGTGAGATCTTAACAGAAGATTATTAACACCATGGATGTTGATGGATAATGATCACTATCCCGTTCTGCTGTATAAATAACTAGTATGATAAAAAATTGTTTAAGGTTTTCATGTTAAAGGTTTCTATAAATTTTCTGCTGAGTTAATTCCCTCTCTGATATCTTGGTAGTCCTGTACATGCATGATTACAGACATCATGCCAAGAAAGAGCCCATTAGCTTTATAGGTTACATCCCTAATCACACCCTTTGCACCGAACGACTGTTTTTTTCCAAAAGTTAGCTGAGTGATGAGTCACATCTTTACGAACAATTAATTGAGCTGCCTGTCTGTCTATTATGTAACTCATCCCACAGCTGGTAGCCAAATCCTCTCAGTTTTCAGTGTGTAGCTATAGCTTGCAGTGCACGTATTCTTCCGCATGCTGTACGGTCACAATAATAATGTAATGTTACAGTCGCCGTCCCTTAATGTTCGATGAGCCTTGTGGCTGCTGTATCAGCTTCCCAGCGTTTCTTAAAAAAAAATAAAATATGTGTTGTTATGGATCCACCACGCTAGTCTGTTCCGAAGAATTCATTAGTGGATTCAGTCCCGAAGGGAGACATAATGTATGCATTCAATATGTTGTTAGTGGTAACTTTAACGTCACAAATGTTGATGATAATCTGTTTACTGTGGCTCTGTTTATTTTCTCGTGGGCCTGTTGAAATGTGCACTCGCTCTCCATATTGTAGTATATTGCATCCTGGTCATGTTCATATGTACAGTACAGTGTGTAACTGCAGTGTGCTTCAATAAAGCCTAAGGCTATATTGTCTTGGGACTAAATTGCATATTGTTTACCATATGTGCTCATGCACTGTCGATTCATGTCCCGTAGCATACGTATTATCAACGTATAAACTTCACTGTAAAGCAATTCAGGTGTGAGTGAAACGTATTGGTTGCACCTTAAATCTTGTTTGTTTGAATTGTACTGGAACTACTCTCTAACTACGCAGGCCTTTAGAGGGCCTATATGAGTTTGTGTTGCATTTATTAAGGATTTCAGGTTAAAGCAGTATAGTGAGTTGACTAACAGCACTTTAATTTCCTTGTAAAGGTTTGAAAGCTTGTTACTTCTCTTTTCAGTTTTGACGGTTTTATGGTTATAGAAATGCACACTGCACACCTTGACCCATAAAACAAGACTTTGTTATTTTCTTGGCTGGAGCCCGCTACATGTGATAATAAACTTGATAATGAGGATGTGTTATAGATTTGTACGGTAAAAAGCTCTAAAACTTGCGTAGGAATTTATATCAAAAAACTTTAAAAAAAATCCAAAACTGCCGTAAATGTACCCTATAGTGATTCTAAGTCTAATTCTAATGTTAGACAATTAAGTCACATGTGGGCCTAGCTTACAGTAGGTGATACGTAGTCCCCAATTTATCATAAAAGGGTAAATTTACTCACCATTTTTTCTCGCTCATTGTATTAATATAAATATTAAATATAATCAGCAGTTATTTTTAGGACTCTTAAGTGACCAAAAATGTGGGAGAAGCCCGCAAGGGCTTATGGGTTTCAACTAACACGTCGGGTGGCTTCAATTAAACATTTCAACTGAAATTTGGAAATTTAGAAAGTCATTTCAGATGGGGAAAACCGTAGATTGCTTTTGGATGAAATACCCACCTTACTATGACCGGGCCGGGTTTCGGGCCATGAACTTCCAGATAACGAAACCTCATTGCTTCAAATGCCACAGCCTCTATCCACTATAGGCCACAGCATTGGTTAAAGTATATCTATGTGATATAGGCCTAGGTTTTATAGCCTAACTTAGGCTACCACCATGTTTAGAGTTAGTTAGCTGATTACAGCAAAACAATATATAACGGGGTTAATCTAAAGTGTTTAAACTATTGAATATAATAAAAATGTGGTAAACATTGAAAGCATGGTTTATAACTTGCTATGTAAAAAGTGATTACAAATCAACAATGGCATTGCTGACCATCTGTGTACGTACTATACAATCACGTTCGTAGTAACTTTCACTTGACATGACATCAGACTATGTGTTAATTAGTATTGTTAACAAGTTTGGATAACGCTTGGTACTAACAAAATATGTGATGTTATCGTTATTATATTAATCAATTACCGAGTATCGGATGAACTGCTTTCATTGGTCAGATTTTGAACATTATCATTTGTTTACGACGAAAAGTAAATCCTATAAAATTCTTATTGTTCATAACGTGATATGTAATGTTTAAGTGACAAAATTATGGTTTAAGTTTTCCTGTGCATAATGTACATAAAAGTAGTGACCCATTTCACACAGTTAACTCCCATTGTCATTGGTTGCTGAACAAAAAAATGTTCTTTGGACTTGCTTCAAGTTCACTAAAATAAACTTTTTATTTCAATGTGGATATGCATCAATTCATATATATGCAGGTTTCTCCATCAATTGGCTCTATATTCGAACACAATTTTCCCGTCATGTGTCCCGCGAAAATATCATGCTTTCTTATGTTTGGAAAAATGATTAAATTACGGGGTTGACTTAAGAATATCTGGAAAAAACAGAAAACACACATATATGAAATGAATTTTTTTATTTTAAAATCAAAACAAAACATGCAAACGACCGGTATTGTTCTTTTTCTTGTTTTCTTGTTTTGGCCGATTTTTACGGAGCCGGGTAGTGATTTGGGAACCTGGTGATAATCCCGTCGGGCAGTTACCCTTTTCTTTCCTTCTTTGCAAATGTTTGACACCAATGGCACTTATTTCTTTGTTGAATTCACGGACAATTTCGCAGAAATTTTCTTGGACTAATTGTTTTGCGTTTGAATTAAGCTGTTACTAGTTTCCAACGCAGTCATATACATTATGTTGATACAGCAGGGCCGCTCAGTACCTCTTCAATGTACACCTGCATGTGCACATGTTGTGCATACATACACTACACATGCATCACATATAATTTCAGAAGGTTTTGATTCAAACAATGGCAGCTACCTAAGGAGTTCGAGGTACACCCTGGCCTTTCTCTTGATTGTCTTTTTCTCCTGGATTTCGTTTAGCAGTATATGATGATTCCACTCATAATAATGCAATTAGCCAACATCATGGATTTAAGACCGGACAGAAAGTGCAAGCTTGTTGATGAGTTAGGGAGATGGGAAAACGATGGCCCGGGTTGGGATAAGAACACTTTTTCAGGGAGTGGTGTAAGGAAATTGTCACCATTTTCCTATGGGTTTTTTAGAAAACAAACGTGATGATGAGAGTGTGAAATTATACAGACAAACAATTAGAATTCCCCTCCTCTCCAAATGTGGCTTTCCATTTAAATGCTCCTCCCCTTGCTACTACATGTGCTGGCCTGTCAAGTAGTCCGGACTCATTAATGCAGACAATTAGGTTAATATTTATGAAAACTATTATCATGAGTATTGCTCTGCTTCTAGTCTAGTCTAGACTTAGAGTACCCAGAGAACCTACTCTATCTCATCACTGAACTATATGTGTAACTAATACCTGCAGTATATTAATAGCAATACTGAAGATGATTATATGCACTGTACATGTTGCATGTGTAACTATACAGTGTATTGCCAATTTGTCATGGGAGATCTGCACACCAACTTCAAGTGGAATCTGTGGAATAACAGAACATTGTTACATGTACTGTAATTGTCGTCACGAAGCTGCACAAACAATAGCATTGTCTTACAAGTGGCAAAATGATGGGCGGTTCAAGGTGGACATGGTAAGGTGTGAAAAAATCAACTTCAAGGCCTTGTTCACACTTAAGAACGCACCCGTATTTCAAGTCCGCAAGGGCGATTAATCCCCTTATTGTGAACGCTCGCGTACTCGTTATTCAATTCCGTAAGGTTTTTCCAGTTGGTTAGCTGAGTGATGAGTCACATCTTTACGCACACTTAGTTGAGCTGCCTGTATGTGTATTATGTATGTATGTATTTAGATCCTCCTGCAAACAGGAACTCGCGAGAAGGAACTCGCGAGCAGGAACTGCAAGCAGGAACTTGCTATTATGTAACTCATCAAACAGCTGGTAGCCAAATCCTATCAGTTTTCAGTGTGTAGCTAGCTTGCACTGCACGTATTCTTCCGCAAGCTGTACGGTCACAATAATAATGTAATGTTACAGTCGCCGTCCCTTAATGTTCGATGAGCCTTGTGGCTGCTGTATCAGCTTCCCAGCGTTTCTTAAAAAAAAATAAAATATGTGTTGTTATGGATCCACCACGCTAGTCTGTTCCGAAGAATTCATTAGTGGATTCAGTCCCGAAGGGAGACATAATGTATGCATTCAATATGTTGTTAGTGGTAACTTTAACGTCACAAATGTTGATGATAATCTGTTTACTGTGGCTCTGTTTATTTTCTCGTGGGCCTGTTGAAATGTGCACTCGCTCTCCATATTGTAGTATATTGCATCCTGGTCATGTTCATATGTACAGTACAGTGTGTAACTGCAGTGTGCTTCAATAAAGCCTAAGGCTATATTGTCTTGGGACTAAATTGCATATTGTTTACCATATGTGCTCATGCACTGTCGATTCATGTCCCGTAGCATACGTATTATCAACGTATAAACTTCACTGTAAAGCAATTCAGGTGTGAGTGAAACGTATTGGTTGCACCTTAAATCTTGTTTGTTTGAATTGTACTGGAACTACTCTCTAACTACGCAGGCCTTTAGAGGGCCTATATGAGTTTGTGTTGCATTTATTAAGGATTTCAGGTTAAAGCAGTATAGTGAGTTGACTAACAGCACTTTAATTTCCTTGTAAAGGTTTGAAAGCTTGTTACTTCTCTTTTCAGTTTTGACGGTTTTATGGTTATAGAAATGCACACTGCACACCTTGACCCATAAAACAAGACTTTGTTATTTTCTTGGCTGGAGCCCGCTACATGTGATAATAAACTTGATAATGAGGATGTGTTATAGATTTGTACGGTAAAAAGCTCTAAAACTTGCGTAGGAATTTATATCAAAAAACTTTAAAAAAAATCCAAAACTGCCGTAAATGTACCCTATAGTGATTCTAAGTCTAATTCTAATGTTAGACAATTAAGTCACATGTGGGCCTAGCTTACAGTAGGTGATACGTAGTCCCCAATTTATCATAAAAGGGTAAATTTACTCACCATTTTTTCTCGCTCATTGTATTAATATAAATATTAAATATAATCAGCAGTTATTTTTAGGACTCTTAAGTGACCAAAAATGTGGGAGAAGCCCGCAAGGGCTTATGGGTTTCAACTAACACGTCGGGTGGCTTCAATTAAACATTTCAACTGAAATTTGGAAATTTAGAAAGTCATTTCAGATGGGGAAAACCGTAGATTGCTTTTGGATGAAATACCCACCTTACTATGACCGGGCCGGGTTTCGGGCCATGAACTTCCAGATAACGAAACCTCATTGCTTCAAATGCCACAGCCTCTATCCACTATAGGCCACAGCATTGGTTAAAGTATATCTATGTGATATAGGCCTAGGTTTTATAGCCTAACTTAGGCTACCACCATGTTTAGAGTTAGTTAGCTGATTACAGCAAAACAATATATAACGGGGTTAATCTAAAGTGTTTAAACTATTGAATATAATAAAAATGTGGTAAACATTGAAAGCATGGTTTATAACTTGCTATGTAAAAAGTGATTACAAATCAACAATGGCATTGCTGACCATCTGTGTACGTACTATACAATCACGTTCGTAGTAACTTTCACTTGACATGACATCAGACTATGTGTTAATTAGTATTGTTAACAAGTTTGGATAACGCTTGGTACTAACAAAATATGTGATGTTATCGTTATTATATTAATCAATTACCGAGTATCGGATGAACTGCTTTCATTGGTCAGATTTTGAACATTATCATTTGTTTACGACGAAAAGTAAATCCTATAAAATTCTTATTGTTCATAACGTGATATGTAATGTTTAAGTGACAAAATTATGGTTTAAGTTTTCCTGTGCATAATGTACATAAAAGTAGTGACCCATTTCACACAGTTAACTCCCATTGTCATTGGTTGCTGAACAAAAAAATGTTCTTTGGACTTGCTTCAAGTTCACTAAAATAAACTTTTTATTTCAATGTGGATATGCATCAATTCATATATATGCAGGTTTCTCCATCAATTGGCTCTATATTCGAACACAATTTTCCCGTCATGTGTCCCGCGAAAATATCATGCTTTCTTATGTTTGGAAAAATGATTAAATTACGGGGTTGACTTAAGAATATCTGGAAAAAACAGAAAACACACATATATGAAATGAATTTTTTTATTTTAAAATCAAAACAAAACATGCAAACGACCGGTATTGTTCTTTTTCTTGTTTTCTTGTTTTGGCCGATTTTTACGGAGCCGGGTAGTGATTTGGGAACCTGGTGATAATCCCGTCGGGCAGTTACCCTTTTCTTTCCTTCTTTGCAAATGTTTGACACCAATGGCACTTATTTCTTTGTTGAATTCACGGACAATTTCGCAGAAATTTTCTTGGACTAATTGTTTTGCGTTTGAATTAAGCTGTTACTAGTTTCCAACGCAGTCATATACATTATGTTGATACAGCAGGGCCGCTCAGTACCTCTTCAATGTACACCTGCATGTGCACATGTTGTGCATACATACACTACACATGCATCACATATAATTTCAGAAGGTTTTGATTCAAACAATGGCAGCTACCTAAGGAGTTCGAGGTACACCCTGGCCTTTCTCTTGATTGACCTTTTCTCCTGGATTTCGTTTAGCAGTACGTTGATTTCACTCATAATAATACAAATAGCCAACATCATGGATTTAAGACCGGACAGAAAGTGCAAGCTTGTTGATGAGTTAGGGAGATGGGGAAACGATGTCCGGGGTTGGGATAAGAACACTTCTTTCAGGAAGTGATGTAAGGAAATTGGAAACATTTTCCTACGGGGCTTTTAGAAAACAAACATTATGATGAGAGTGTAAAAGCAATTTGATTTCCCTTCGATCCTTTCCAAAATATGGCTAATTCCCATTAAAATGCTCCTTATCTTGCTACTACATGTGCTGGGGCCTGTCAAATAGCCCGGTTTCATTAATGCAGAAAATTAGGTAGTATATTTTATGAAAACTATTATCATGAGTATTGCTCTGCTTCTACTCACTTTTCTTTCAGTAGTACAACTCCATCTATGATAATATGAATTAGTTTCCCTTCTTTACTTGAAAATATGAAGGCTTTGCTCACTGCCTATCTTGCATGAATTCTTCTTTGGAGTTGAAATTTTTAAACTGAGACTGAATCATTGACTTAGAGTACCTAGAGAACCTCTTCTATCTCATCACTGAACTATATTTGTAACTAAAACCTGCAGTATATTAATAGCTATACAGGAGAAGATTATATGCACTGTACATGTCGTATGTGTAACTATACAGTGAATTGCCAATTTGTCATGGGAGATCTGCAAACCAACTTTAAGCTGCTATCTGTGGAAAAACAGCTGCTCCATTAATTGTTACATAATTGCAAATGTATAGTAATGTAGCTGCACAAAAAATAGCAATATCTTACCTGAACGGACAACTACTGCTACACATAATGACCATGCATACCTGAATGCACAACTATTGCTACACATAGTGACCATGTATACCTGAATGCACAACGACTGGTATAGTGACCATACATACCTGAATGCACGAACACTGCTATAGTGACCATGCATACCTGAATGCACAACTACTGCTACACATAGTGACCATGTATACCTGAATGCACAACTATTGCTACACATAGTGACATGTATACCTGAATGCACAACTACTTGTATAGTGACCATACATACCTGAATGCACGAACACCGCTATAGTAACCATGCATACCTGAATGCACAACTACTGCTATACATAGTGACCATGCATACCTGAATGCAAAAATACTGCTATACATAGTGACCATGCATACCTGAATGGACAACTAATGCTACACATAATGACCATGCATACCTGAATGCACAACTACTGCTACACATAGTGACCCTGCATAACTGAATGCACAACTACTGCTATAGTGACCATGCATACCTGATTGCACAACTGTTCCATCCAGGAAATCACATGCTTAAGGATAGAACTAAACCACTGAGCTAATTCAGCGAAGTCGTCATCACAGCTATCTTTAGAAGACATTGGTATTCCCCTTATTATCACGAATTAATTACCATATATAGTCCTAAAGATCTGTAGCCAAGCAATGCAGATTGAACAAGCTGAATCATGATCTTAACAGTAATATAGTTTAGCCTTGCAGCTGGTGCTACAGGAGGTTGATTGCATTATGACTGCCCAGTCTGTCTTGATCTACAAACCTTCAAAAAACATAAATATTCAGTTAATCTCTGATGGACAGAATGGCATATGTTTGGTACAACTAGCTGACCTCAGGCGTACACTTGAAATGTGCGTAAATGTTTTGACAAACTCTGACAAACTCTGCGATAAACTTTTCAAGTTGTATCTAGGAACACGATGAATTTAGTAGATGTCTAGGATAGGCATATATATATATATTCATAATTGTAATATTGTTATTTTTTCAGATAAGGTTCAGATGACTGTGATGTCATTCAAGTCAAAAGATGCTGGATCTGTTTCTACTCCGCCTCTTCCTCACTTTGAGTGTTATCTTGGAGCAGCAGATGATGATGCAGGTGTGACTTCAATTAGAGCTTATAACACAAGAAGTAACCATGATGGCAGAGGTCATCCTTCCTCCACAGTGAATGGTACCATGATCCCAGACCTTCCTGCAGACACAGCTGGATATTCCTTTTCCATTACCCCTGTTGATAACATTGCATTTGGTGTTTTCAATTGTACAGCAATAAAAGCTGATAGAGAGAATACTACCATCATGACTATCTTCCTGCATGCTAATGGTGAGTTTAATAAATGAAGCCCAAATACACAAAATCTGTTCAAATGTTGACTATGTTTTTGTAACAGTGAATTTTTTTCTATCCTCTGTATACATGCAATAATTATACAACCTATTAAAACAATTAAGTCTAAAGTAAACACCACAGAAAGATCACACTCATATATATAATAGCTAATTGATGGAGTGCAGAAGCAATGCATTGATGGAATCAGTGAAAAAGTGTGGGTCAAAATTAGTTTCCACGAATAGAGTAGCAGTGACCTAAAGAAGGTACTAAACTATAGAGAAATATGGAAATCCCTTATGCATGGACAATAGCCAAATCGTTTTTCAACTGGGGTTACCCAAGTTCAGATGCATGGTCAATGAACTTTGTAGTAACTGTCTAGTAGTGCGAATCGTGGAGAATTCGTACATTGGTAAACAATTTGCAATGAACCCACTGCATATATATAATCTATGACAGAGTCTCAGAAAGTTGCCATGGACTCTTTGAAAGTCAAATGTAGAACTGTGTCACTTTTAGGTGGTGCAAAAATTTAAGTTTATTAAACAATCATGCATGTAAACATTGTACAATGTGTGTATGACATTTCATTAAGTGGGTACATTACTCATAAACCAGGGAATTGAAGTCTGATAGCCACAGAAATAGCGGGGGCAGATAGAATGCATTTAACAAATGGTTTTGAAATATACTTGCAATGTCAACAACAAAAGTTTTGTTTGGAGTAACAAGAGTTTATTATTTTACATATCAAATTTAACATGCAATACATATTTTGCTGACAGAAGCCTTTTTGCTGATTTTGCTGACACAAACACTTTATCATCCTTCAAACTCTTTATTCTGCAGATTTCCAATATTGTTATTGTTTAAATCTAAATTATCAACCCAGATAGTACAACTCGAGGGCCTTATGAAGAATTTTTGCAGGGATGTGGGTTGGATAAAAACAAAATTGCACCGAGAGATAACAGTATCACAGGTGTGTGGGCTAGACTGTTTCTGATAGGTATTGGATTAGGGTGGGGGAAGGTACTTACAGTGATTTTCAAGCTTAAATATACCAGTCAGAAAGAGGAATTATTTTGAAACA
>JAAAKB020103941.1:0-13032 GCA_010014835.2 Apostichopus leukothele | reverse complement strand
AAATGATTTAAGGTCATCCAGATTGACCCCAACTATGCCAAAATATGCCAAATATGCTAAAAAATATGCTAAAGTCAAATAATGGTCACTAATATTCCAACTTCAACAAGCATTTTGCTACCAACCTGAATGTATTTTTTTTCTCTTGCTGAAACATTTAATTGTCAAATTAAATACTCTCTAATCGCTCAAAATAATTTGGATATGCAAAACCACAAGGAAAGTACTTTTCATCTCGCAAAAACATGGAACCTGCGATTAGACAGTGGGTCAGGGGTTCTCATACATTTTTTCTAAGAGGACCAGTGAGGAACATTAGTTCGAACTGAGGGCCATACAAACTCTAAACATACCCTCTCTTGATCAATCAGCAGAGTTTGGCTGTTAGGGTACTCAAACCTAAGACTATAAGAGCCCAATTTAACCTGATTAATGCAAGATTCTTGACCCGAATTTATTTTTCCGGATCCGATTGAAATCTTTCGCTGGCCAGATTTAATTGGCCTCAGCAGAGCGTTGACATCTATTCGTAGATTCTAACTCTTTGTGTGAAAAGAAAGACTTTACAGCTTTTATGAGGAATAATGGTTGGTATTGTTTTAGTACAAATTAAACAGCACCCAGCCTCAATTAATAGAAGGCTTCCAAACACTTGCACTTATCAAATTTTTCACTCTTTTATTTTTCTTCTTGCAGCCACAGCGGCAGCCACCCTGACCATCTCTCCAAGGAAAGTCCGTCAGATCAGCGACCCGGTCTTGAAGATGCTCCACATCATCCATAAGATCATCTTCATCTCTCAGTTACCCCCTACGCTTACCCCAAACCCACGGAGAAAGGTGATTGAAAGGTTTAAGAGGGCGCTCTTCTCTCCACAAAGCACCATTGTCAACTTGAAGAGTGAGCTGAAGAAGGTACAGCATTAATTATCGTCAAATTACATGTTTCTTATTTTCGTTAATTTAGTAGCCTTGCAGGACGTGAAAGAATTTAAATACAGAAAAATATAGGTAGAGCGAGAAATATTGCTTTTGAAATAAAGCGTAAAAAAAAAATTTTTTTAATATTATTTTCCAGGTTGATGGGATTTGTTTAAGCTTGACATGTGTTTGTACGACAGATGGTTCATCTTGGTACACTACACATCAGGGTTTCTCGATAGTCTAGTCACCCCATAGTCCAAATCTGGCCAGCAAAACAATGGGACCACAATCTTGCACTGATCATATAGGTTAGACCTTTGAGGCCTTACATTTGAACACCCTTTTGACTTACCCTGTACCGTCATTCCAGGTATAGGGAGTTTTTTATTAATTTTTTTCTAGCCATTTTGCTCTAAATGTCTCTTTTTCTTTCTTTCGTGGGCCTTGTGGAAAATAAAGAGCCATCACTATGCATGGTTTATTCTCTCTGGCATTTGTCTCACAGTCAGTCTTTAAATATCTATAATTTTTTTTTTTAATTTTTAAAATTTAAAATTTAAAATTAAAAAAAAAAAAAATTAAAATTAATTTTTTTAATAATTGTATCAATATTTGTGTATTTGTGCCTCAGGTCGTCGCAGGATCCAAAGAGCTCATCGATATCAACCTTGGGGTAGGAGAAGCTTGCTACCTGCTGAGACAAGCTTCCCGAGAAGAGAACGCTCTTCAGACGACCGGAGAAAAACCAGGTGAGATCAAACTCATTTGTGTTTTTAAATCACGAGTACATAAACCATTAAAAGTTTACTGGTAGACGAATGTTAAAAATTGTTCACGATGTGTGAACAACTTTGCTACAGCTTTGAGCTGTCTAACTTTGGTAAATCTTTACTCTGGGGGAGAGCAATATGTCAGTCACTTGGTGGCTAGAGCTAAGACTGTCACATTTTCAATCTGCAGCATAAGCTTTTATTCAAGCGTGTTAGTAGCTACTTGGTGAGTGTTGACGTTTTTTGTCTTTTACCTCCTCGGTCACCTGCTTTGCTTGAGGTCCATTTTTAAGAAAGTTGGCATCCATGTACACTGGTTAGTACAAGACTCATGTCAATAAACCTGTGTGAATCATATTTAGGCAACGCCACAGAGCAGTGTTCCTTACCCTTTTCCAATACCCACACCCATTATCAATTGCCAAAAAAAAAAAATGCATCCCCTTTTCGAGCTGTGGATGAATGCTTTGAACATTATTTTTTTGTTGATACTTATAATCCCACACCCCTTGGCGTCCTGTCTCGCACCCCTAGGTTAAAAAACACGACTCTAGATGGCTCTATAAAGATACTCTTTGGTCATGCGATCCGTGGATTTTTATAGATTATATTTCCGTAGAATAGGGAAATATGTTTAGTATTGTCAAAATTCTGTCGAAAGGAAAGACTACTGCTTTAGTGACTCCTTTGACCTTGTTTCTTTCCTTTTGCAGCTAATACTGGCTTTGATCCTAACGATACAGATATAGGCATTACCTATGAACAGATGCAGAACTTCATCGAGAGTGTGTTGGTTGAGAGCGGTTACTATGATATGTCACCAAATGCTAGGTAGGTATATGCATGGGCTTAAGTCTTCCATAGTATTATCATTTTCAATTTTTTTTTTAAAGCAATTTAGCAAAAAAGGGTTCAAAAAGCAGACTGGTTACATGTTTCCATTACAAACATCCCACTTGGTGACTGGTATGACGAAGATCGTTAAAACCTCTAATACCTCGAGTTACAGAATCAAATCATTTGTATATATGGAACATCTTTTAATGGAATAGAATAAAATATCAAAATATAATGAAACTCTTAGCAAACTGCTTATCCACTAGAGAGTGTGTAAGAGAATGTGTAAAAGTAAGTTGGCCTGACATTTCGATCCTAGCAGGATCTTCTTCAGAGGCTAAATAACAGAAGGGACATATAGAATAAAATATGTGTAAACTATATTCTGATAAAAATTAACCCTTGATTACATGAATTAAGGCATCATAAACAGGGATGTAATGTGGTAGTGGATGAATATAGTTGGAGCAGGGATTGATTGAAAGGTAGTGTTTGGTGTTCAAAATAGAGTGTATACCCAGTCAGTCTGTGAGTACTGGTTGGTATTCAGGGACCTTCAGAGGCAGGTTGAGCCCCTGGGGTTAATTATATCACCAGGATGAACCCTGCCTCTTGGGCTGTAACCCCCATATCCCCCTCCACATCCAGCTTGCTGGTAATGAAACAGCAATTGGCATATTTTCATTTTTCTTTACCACAGACACAAGACGATCCCTCTGGGACCCATCACTAACAGCCCACAGCGAACTGGTGGAAGGAGAATGTTATCGTACGAGGCCTGATTCTGCCCGGGCAGTTACTAACGACCCACAGACATTGCAATCCAGCACTGTAACCTTTGACCGCAGTTACTTCAAAGTTCCAAGAGATTTTCTGTGCTATCCATGTGCGTGTTTAGCAGTGACAACCTATGGGAGTGGGTGGCAGAGATGAACAACAACAACAGTAATGTGTGGATTAGCTCCTTCGGTAGAACTCTTGATGGCTTGATGAAAACTGCCAAAGTCGGGGAGTGTGCGGCATATACAGGAAAACTTTTACAATTTGCGGGATAAACAGAATGGAGGTGAAGGGAAAAGAAAAACCGCCCGAAGGGTGCTGGAGGAATTTTATCCTTTGAGGTGTTAATCCATCTAGGCCAAACATTGGTATAGTACTAACAGCAGTCTGCAAACCCCTGCCGCTCTCCCGGAGGCCTTGGTATAGAAGCAGATTTTATTAAATTTATTTGAATTTTTATTGCAGAATTGTATAATTTTTGATTGCTTTTTTTTTTTTTAAATGCTACACATTCCATATTTTGTTTTGTATCTTAGTAAAACACCTTGAACATTTCACCTTGATTAGCTGTAAATAATACTATTGTCATTTTCTTTAAGCAACTTGCTTATTTATTCAACCTTATCATTAGGTTTGATCTATGTCAATGATGTAACAACTTGGGGATGCAGGGCGGTATTTTCTCTCCGAGAGCAATATATAAAAACTTTTTTCCGATGATGATTTTGAAAAAGGATCTAGCAGAAATACAATTTTTTTTAGCATTTGCTGCCGTTGCATGTAACACAGGTAGGTATATGGCTAGGGAGGGGTGCTTTTCCTTAAAACAAGAACCCAGTGACAGGGGCCTTTGAAAAATATGGGCAGTCTGGGGGCGAACCAAATTTTTGATGTTACAACCATGTTTTGGGTCTTCTGTATTACATACAAATATGTGTATATGCTTTGGTGAAGTATATTTGCGATATCTGTGATAACGGGCATTTGTGGTGTTTCAATCCTAGCAGGACCTTGGTCAGAGACAGACTATGGGGTGGGGGGAGGGGGGTGATGCAATGAAACTGGATCAAGCACCATGATGGTATTAACGGGTTGTTTTAGTAAGCTTAACATTTTGGAGGCAATATTGATGGGGAAAAATGTTATCATAATGACATTCTTTTGTGGCTTCTTTTAATTAAATTTTTAATATAATAGCTTAAAACTAGGAAATGAAAAACGACGATATCAATCTATAAATATCTAATGTAAATAAGTGAAATATTCTACTAAATGTATTATTAATATTAAGAAGATCTCTATATATATTTTGATGTGTCTTTATTCCAGCAAGGATAGTTTTTATCTATAGCGTTCAGCATTATCCGAGAGTTTTTCATCCGTCCATTTTACTCATCCCTATCGGTGTTGGATTTACTCATAGGGACACTTTGAACATGTGTGCAGAGGGTTCGTTGTTTTTATAAGTGCCTCAAGAGTTTATTAAAATCACTTTAATATTACGTATAAAAGAGTTTTCTAATATAGTTATCCAGAAAGAGTATTCAGGTTTAGACCAAAGTGTTGCTATTGTGTCCTGTTGCTGATTATTAATCTTGAAATTTTGCAATGTTTTATTAAGTTTTACCAATATTCTCTGCATTTTCAGCTCCATTGCTGAAAATGCAAAGAATATTGGTTTGGACCTAAAGATGAAGCATATCTCGGTAACAAGTTGTCTGTTGCGTTTTGAAAATATTTGCTACAATGTAGTGGAAACGACACGGAATAAAATCCTACTTTGACGAAATAATACGAATATATATCTTTGAAATGTTGGGCCAGAACGACGATGACCAGTGACATCAGGATTAGGAGGCCTCAGGATTAGGAGATCGGGATTAGGAGACAGTAACATCAGGATTAGGAGGCCTGTGCCTAAACTGAGCTATCAAGAACATAACAATAATAGGTGTAAAACTGAGCAGTTATGCAATTGTGCTTCTTTGTAGTGTTTTCAATGATTAAAAACAACGCAAATTTGTATTTATAACAAAAGTTTGTCTATTTGCAGTTATCTTTTTTCTGTATAGATATATTTACAATATTTATTACAACAAATGATAATAATAATAATATACATCAAGTAATTTCTGTACACATGCTATGCAATATGTGCAAGGAGAACAATTTCACTCAGAATGGAGGCAACAACTGTCCAATAAATCCTTGATTATTAAGCCATTCATACTATTTGTGATTTTACTCTTTTTTTTCACCCTACAGTGATGAGGTGATGGATTGTAATTTTTTTTTTTTCAAATGGATCCAGCATTTTAGCACCTTCATAAATTACTTGTTTGCAATAACCCCTTCTTAGATTTCATGGATGATCATAATGATCTAGACTTCTCAAAATCTGATTTTGAGCAGTGTTTTTTCATTGTAATGCCACAATTTTTCCAGTTATTTTTTAATACTGCTACTTTTAAACATGTGACGTGGAATTTCAATGAATGTCATTTCGAAGCGGGCAACTCCATCGAGTAACAGAGTTACCCATTCTTTACCATCTTGAATGACCCTAACAAACTTGTCTCCGGCATATTTCCGTTTGTACTTCGCTGTGTTCCTTATGCCATTCCAAGGCATCTCCATCCAGTAATACCGTTTGCTTCCTTCCGTCCATTCCGATAATTCAACCAAAGAGGTTGTTTCAGCTGCATCTTTGCCCTCACACTTTGAGAATCTCAACTTTCACAGCAAAGACTTGTGAAGGAATTCCCAGACCATCCGTCTTCTGAAATAGGGCATGTCCTCCTGTGAGAAGAAAAATGGGCAAATGCTAAAAACGGCTCCATGTGATGCCCACAAGAGCCACATCTCAAAACTTATATAAACTTATATAATAATAATAATAAGTAATATATATATATAGCGCATAATTAGCAAAGCTGCTCAAAGCGCTTTACAAATGTAAAAAACCTAAAAACAAACAGTAACAAAATACTAAATATTAAATATATAGAACCAATAAGGCATACACTGTAAAAGCCTAAAGCAACAATATAAAAAACACCCGTACTAAAAGATAATAAAAAATATATATATATAAATAAAAAAAACCTGAACACATATATTCCAAAATAAATTCAGAAGTATGTTAATAGTAAAATAGTTTTAAAAAAATGCACAAAAGATTAAATCATAGGTCAGGCTAACTAAAACTGTACCTACATATGCATATATATTTTAAAATCTTTAGCTGTAGAATTGGATAAATAGTCACCACACATGGTTTTAATTTTTTATTTCAAATCCTTTCATTAGATATGCAGGACTACATCGGTCCAGTGAAAAGTCACGTCCGAATGGAGGACATTGCATTGTCTCGCTGGACTGTCCTACCTAATGTCCGATCTCTGGCCACCCACAAGAATTTTTTCTTTTTTTTATAAAAAATGGTTAGGCCTCGTAGCCTACTGTAGTAACATATATTACAGTTTCAAGTTAACCTGTGAAAAGCTGATGACGGCATCTCTGGTCAGATACTCTGCAAACTTGCAGGCAAAGACGCCACAGTCGCTGCCGTTCAGCTGTCCTGGAATGTTTTTGGCGTGGATTAGCTCCCATCCTGATACGTCGTACGGACTCTTCTTCTTGTCCTGGTGCTCCGACGTCAAATACTCCCTAATGTCAAAACAGACAGATTATTCGTTAGACTGGCATTGTCTTCGTTAGGTAAGATCAAATAGAGAAACCGAGTAATTTTAAACAAAGGAAGAAGTCGAGAAACATGCAGCCAACTTGTAAACCACAGACAGAAAGGATCGTAGAATTGAAAACCTGTTTCATTCGTCTAGTTAAGTAAGGGACGAGTGTGGGATGCCAACCCAAGCAATTTAATCTACGAGTCCTCACCAGTAGGGCATGCTCTTGTATGAGAAGAAAACCATACATTGTAAATACTGTGGTAAAGCCAGTTGGTGGTCTATAAATTTGAGTAAATACTAAGTAACTGAACGTCTATCTAAATATGATTATTTTGTGACTTCTGTTAATTTGACTATTCATGAATCATTAAATAGTCCAGCAGGGAGTTATTTTGAGTCTAAACAGAATTTCTCTTCAAACAACTGCAAAATGAATATAAAGTACATGTGGAGTAAGAAACAAATAAGATATTCATCAACCAATGCTTTAAATATTTTTTTTTTTGAATAAATGCCTGGTTAGGCCTCTTAGCCTACTGTATCAATGTACAGCTATTAAGACTTACTTTAAGGCATTTAAACACTTGTCATTAATGCCATTCATGGAGTCGTAGTAAGTAATCAGCTTCTTTCGAAAATCAATAACCTGAAAGACAACAATGTTCATAAGAGATAACACATTTTTATTTCAATGTAATGCATAACAAAATAACTTGACATGTGGTGTTTGGCAACTGCTGAAAATAAATATTGATAGAAGTTTAAGTTTCCTTGGCTTTGTACATATGTGTAGCACCTGATTTACAACTGGATTATGATAACTTTGTTATGTAAAATTACTGCTCAGCACCAATTTACACCTTACTAACACCAAAGCAACTACCACAAAGACCCCCATGGTGATAGTTTTACGTTCAAAATGTAAACTTACAGCAAAGCAACAATGGGCACCTTACTACAAAATAACATTGTGATACGTCAAATGTGAACTTCCTGTTAAGCACCAATGAACATCTTACTAACACCATAACACCTTACAATAATCACACCACGATCGTACCACATATAAAAAGTTGACTACCTGCTAGGCACCAATGAACACCTTACCAACACCATAACTTCTCACAATAATCACACCTTGATCATACCACATAAAAAGTAGACTTACTGCTAAGCACCAATGAACACCTAAATGTACAGGAACCAAGAGAAGGTCCTTGGAAAATACATCCACTCTCTTCGTCCACCGGCGGAGTGAGGTATAACCATCTTTCATCAGTTTTGGGTAAAAGAATGTGTTGAAAGTGTGAACTTTTGGCAGATTCTGCAAGCAAAAAATGAGAAATATTTAATTGGTCACATCAGTCAAGATTTATTCACACTTCTGGTTCAGTACCCAAAAATTCCTCCAAACACTGGGGTGAGCCTCTGAGAATTGGTCTGATCTGTGATTGGCCGAACTCAAGGTTATTTTCATCGAACTTTGAAATGACAATTTTTAAAAGCAACCCCCCACAACATGAAATCATCTCATTCTTCAAAGATAAGCCTTGCTAGATTTGAATTTGATACAGTCGGAATAATTTATTACCGTTAGAGAAATTGCATATTGTTCATTACACCAATTTTTTTTCCCGATAATTTTCCCTTTTTTTTAAAGTACATTTTTTTGAAAACAAAAACAAGCATTACCAACCCTCTCCTCATCCTTACACTCTTTTGTCCTAATTAGAGATTTTATATAACTACAGATGATGTCAACAGTCCCCATGTTGAGAAAATGACCGAGATAAAAAAACAGAAAACATTCTCAATAACGAAAGTGACAGGAGTATTATCAAATCAAAATGCTGGACAGCAACGTTTATTATAAAACTACTTACCTCGTTGTTTTCACTTCTTTCTGCTAACATACTGAAGAAAAAGTTGACAACCTGTCAAAAGAAGAGACAGCTTGAATGTCACATGTTACGATCAAGTTTGAGTATCAAGTATCATGTTCGGGTGTTAGTATTAAGTATCACGTTTTTTGTTATCGAGTGTTATTATCAGGTATCCGTATCAAGTGTTTTCATCGGGTATCCGTATCAAATGTTACTATTGAGTATAAGTACCAAGTTAGTATCAGGTATTAGTATCAAGTTCTTCTTGTCCTCGAAGCAATGTCTTTGAATCAGAACGAACTTCTGGTGGTACAAACCTGATACAATTGCTTAAAGTGTCCTGCGAGAAACAGTCCAATGTTCTCAAAAACATACATCATTAACAATATAAATATCCAGGCATTCAATTTATTCCATTATCTTTTATGGCTAAGGGGGAGGGGGATGGGAGGGGGGGCATTTTCTTTGCTCCTTACCTCATCATTTAACCAGTTGAGACCTTTCAACGTTTGGATGTCCCCTCTGGTCAGCTGGATCTTAAACCCTGTGACCAGTTCCTGGCCGGGTGGATTTGGATAGAGGGCTCTGTCGATCTCGTCTTCCATCTCGGGAGTCAGTTCTACCAGAGCCTCTTCTTCTTCGACCTCCTCTGGCTCCAAATCCGGCTCCAAGAGAGGAAACTCTTTCTCGACATCGTGGATGGAAATTTCTTTCTCTATTAAAGCCTTTGCCTGTAGATCACGGTCATCACGATTAATTGTAGAATGCACGTAATTAACCCGAATACTTCATTAAATCAATCTTTTCATTATCAGAAATAAGAATTAATCAATTAATTAAACAATCAGATTAATTAATCCATCCTCCTCTCCATCCAACCCAACCTATCTACCTCTACATATAAACTCTCTCCACTCAGTCCATTGGGTACTGATAAACACTGAGTCCAAAGTGAAAAGCCGCAGCATCTGCAAAATTCCTGCTCAGCTAAATTGCATCAATTATTAAATAATCAAGGATTATCTCTACAGACCGGGCAGTGGCTATTGTGTGAAACTATGTTATGAATTCGTACCATGTAGGATAGATAACATCCTTCTTGGTATATATCTATACTATATCAAGATTTTGGGCGACGATTAATGTCACAAATAAATACCATGTAGGATAGATAACATCATTTTTCGTATAGCTATACTCAACATGATCTATTAGGTACAATCAATAGACCGTCCTAAAAGTACGGGCTTTTTCTTGGCAGTAGTTAAACAGTTTCTTAAAAGTTATCTTTTGAGTTACAATTACTATCCGATGCATTCTACATCGTCGAGGATAAATAACTCTCACCTTCTCCTCTGCTTTTTGTCTTTCTAGTTCTTTCTGTAAAGAATAAAAATGAAAATACAAGTTTTCTCCAAAAGCAACAAAAATTATTACTTGCAGTCACATTTTTCAATTTGGTACATTTCCAGACCTACCCAATAATAAACACTCCCAAAACACAGGCACTGATTTCAAAATATGAATAAAAGGCAAATAAAATGGCAAAGACTTTTCAAGATTACTTTTTTGTATCAATGATGAATATTTATGAGGTGTCTGGGGCCGGATATTTAGAACCCAAACTACCCAAAACTTGTCAGGTCCTATGACGTAAAAACCACGTTTGAAAATCAACGCCTCAAACCAAACAGAAGTCTAACTGTGATGGCAAAGATATCCTGATATTAAGCTTTATCACTCCCAAACAGGCTTGGGAGGTAAAATTTTCAGGATAGACCTACTCCAAGCTTGTCAGGTCCTTCAACAATATATGTACAATGTATAAAAAAAAAAATCTTTTTATAAAACCAAACAGCATTCTACTCTTTGACAGCAAAGATATACTGATATGAGTTTCGACTCCCTTAACAGGTTCCCTTGGTTATCCATCCTCACATCTTGGAATCAAAGAGAGCCCTCTACAGACGCTTTACTTCATCAAAACATGCATTTGTATGGTTACAGATCAATGGCTAAACTATAAAATACTGACCCCTAGAGCCCTAATTACCTGACCTGACACATTCTATCCACATAATCTACGGCCACCTGACCCTTTTCTAACATGCATTTCTACACATTAAAACCTGTGGTCACACTACACCATTGTCATCCATGGACACCGCACCATTCTTCTCTAACGTGCATTTGGTGGGCGTTAAGTCTATATGGGTGCACTAAGATATCATAGTTTGACGGAGACCTCACCTTCTTTAAGATGAGTTTGTACGCTTCGTTCTGTTCCTCTGCCTTTCTTCTCGATATCCTCACGGATGATTCGAAACGTTCTTTCCTAAAATATAAAAAAAAGGAGGCAAGATACGTAATTGTGACATTTTTCAAATTCCATGGTCATTTATGTAACAATGGCAGAACACCGAGTGTATCCTTCGAGCAATGTTATAGTAATCTGACCATCTTAATTTTGCCCTATCAAACTTTTCTATGACCACCAAAGCGTTTACTTATAGGCAACATCTGCTCCATGACTAAGCTAAGACAGATATACAGATATAAAATTGTATTACTGAAGCGACGATTGTTCCATACAAATGCTAGGAAACTTTTCTGCCAAAAAAAAACAAAATGTAAAATATGAATGGGGCTCCAAAACCACAAACGATATTAACAGAGGGCGGTGTCATATCGGTCCTTGATAGTTCCTGGAACTTGAAGAGCTGTTCCTACGAGCTTTAGTGCTGTGGAGAATGAATCCCCAGCAGTAGCATGTAGTACAATGAGTAGATCACTAGCAGTATATACATATGGTTTTTCGATTAATGGTAGAAGAGATCCTTTTAAACATATAGGATACTTAACTTGTCAAAAATATCATTTTGAAAAATGTTAACATAACGGGTGTTTCATTCAGCAAGACGGCACAAAGGAAACTATGAGTCAATCATCCAGAGTGTACGTGTAGGGCACCGAATGTTGACATGCTTGTGAGTAGCTCTACTTGTGAGCCCTTCAATAGGATTGTGTTCGGGCTTTCCTCGACCCATGGTAAGTCTACACATGGACTAGAAACATGAAATCCCAGCAAACGACTCCACTTATAATATAGCGAAACTTACATTTCCTCGACCCATGCTAAATCTACACATGGGCTAGAAACATGAAATCACAGCAAATACTCCACATATAATAGCGAAACTTACATTTCCTCGACCCATGCTAAGCCTACACATGGACTAGAGACAAGCCCATCCTTGACAGCGTTGACTTTACTGGTTGTCTGCGGACTCAGCGGTCTGCTCCTGACCGGGGTTTGTGACCTACTGACAGAGGGTGACCTGCTGTTTGTTAAGTCGAAACAGATGGGGGAGATGGCTCTTTTATCTGAACGCAAAGATGAGAAGAAGACATGGCTTATTAATAAACTAGGAAATACCTCATAGTGAACAGTAGGTTAAAACTATATCAGTGGATATAAATATTGTAGCCTCTAGGGCGGGGCCATCTTCAATTTAAATTCCTGTATGTCCATTGAAATCGACTCATACCAGTTTCAAAGTACATGTACCAATTTTCAATCGGTACATGTGTGCAATTTTCAATCGGTACATCTCAATTTCATTTGACATCTGATATAGGTATAGGTCAATTCCCCATGATCTGCTACAGAATGCCCACCATAGGCTGGACTTATTCCTGACATTTGATATGAAAATGCAAATATAATTGTAATTCCTTATATACTTATATGCTAAAAGTGCATTATGTTATGGACAATGCATTTTGGACCTACCCATTTATTTGTAAGGGGGGAAATTATCTTATGAACACTATCCTGTGCATTTTGGACCTACCTATTTATTTGGCAGGGAGAATTCCTTTTGAACACTATGCATTTTGGACTGACTCACTTACTTGGCAAGGTGTATTATTACATTATAGACGATGCATTTTGGGTAAACTTATTTATATGGCAGGAGGGGGGGGGGGCAGGGGAGGGGGAGTTGCCTTATCAACACAATGCACTTTGTTTGGGCGGACTAACTTAGCATCTCTCTGATCCTATTAAGCTTGGCTACAGTCTGCTTCACTTCTTGGTCCCTTCAACAAAGACCCTTACAAGCCCTCAATAATCACACAAGAGATA
>JAAAKB020103831.1:0-13036 GCA_010014835.2 Apostichopus leukothele | reverse complement strand
TTCATAATCATGGACGTTAAATATGAATGTAAGAGACTGACTTCGGTCAGCTTGCGGCTTTGATAAGCCAATGAGGCAGGAGGATCTAAAAAATACATACAAATACATCTGAAATCTTTGCAGCACCTACAGCGTACATACTGTTGTCACCTAACTGACGGTGATTTCCAAAATAAAGACAGCGATTTCTTACTGTGATTGTTGTAAGGAACACTATTAAGAATACATCGAGGCTTTCAGAGAATTTTTATTACAAGTTTTGATCCTACTGTTCCTATCACCACATTTTCTCTCATACTGCTACTGTATTCCGTCCACCCTAGCTCAACGGCAGGATAATTCAGTGAATGACTATTAATTTCTGAATAATTTGGACAACTCAATAAACATTTCTATGCGGAATACCTAAAATGATTTTGCAAGTCGCTTTGCTTCCACAGCATCGTTAGCATCATTTATATGTACATATCTCTGGCACTATTAAAACATTCAAAATCTGTGTGTAGCAAAAATTTCTACCTGTCGTCTTGTGTTTTGAACTCAAATTCAAAAACATAGAATGCAAAATATGTGCTCCAGCCTTGTTTAAATGTAAATTCCAGCTAAACTCTTCTGTTCCATTTCACAAAACATGTAATCTACGTGTGATTTCGCTGAAGTAAACTTTCCAATTCACTTTAACTAACCTGGGGAATTCACTTTAACTGACCTGGTGAATTCACTTTAACTGACCTGGGGAATTCACTTTAACTGACCTGGGGAATTCACTTTAACTGACCTGGGGAATTCATTTCCATAGGTTCTGCAGTCTCACCATCGTCGACGACGTTGCTCTCTGCTGGTCTCAGTATCTGTCCAACCACTGCATCGTTAGCCCACGTTTTCTTCTGATCCCCGATCTTATGGACCTCTAAAAACTCTTGGAATTCAGGATCATCCTGGAGCTAAACATTAAAATAAACATCCACATCAGAGGCCAATGAAAAAAAATTGTGACTAAAAAATAAATGCATGAGTATTTGATAACTGATCAGTTTAAAATTATTTTGAAAAGAGTAACATTTTTTATGGTTATGAACACGAACTAACTGATCCCTGACTAAACAAACGTTTTCTTTGTTTTCTATTCAAGAAGGTGTAATCCCACAATCATGACAATGAACCTTTTCTGCCAAATTTTTGGCCCATTTGCTGAGATCGAGGGGATGATTCTTTTTTAGCATATAACACTGTGTCCCGTTTTTACAAACACGACGATCAGTGTGAAACATTAATCCGAGGGATGGCCGGGCATATGTAATAGGCCTGCAGTGTAGCCTAAAGTTCTGTACACAGTGAACAACGTACAGCCTGGTACAGCCATGGATTAAACCAAACAGCAGAAACGAATGAATCTAGGGTAGTTACAAATGTGTCCTTCGGACAGCTCGTTCTGTTCGACAGACATTACCTAGGCAAAGTGACTGCATTAAATATGAACCCCAGCATATTAGCCTAATGTGCAGTGGTGAACGGTAGCATACAACCTACATCTGACTGCACATGCATCCGAGTAATGCTTTGATGGGAAGGTTTTCATAGAACACCAGTGTTTTGTTTGAATTATAAAATACCTGCATCTGCCTGCACAAGCATTTGAGTAATGCTTTGATTGGATCGTTTTCATGGAACACCAGTGTTTTGTTTGAGTTTTGAGTTTGAATTTTGTGTAAGGGGCAAGCATATTAGCCTAATGTGCAGTGGTGAACGGTAACATACCTGCATCTGCCTGCACATGCATGCAAGTAATACTTTGATGGGATTGTTTTCATGGAACACCAGTGTTTTGTTTGAATTGTAAAATACCTACATCTGCCTGCACATGCATCCAAGTAATGCTTTGGTAAGATCGTTTTCATAGAACAGTGTTTACTTCGAGTTTTGAGTTTGAATTTTTTATTAAATATGTACCCCAGCATATTAGCCTAATGTGCAGTGGTGGACAGTATAAACATACCTACATCTGCCTGCACATGCATGTGAGTAATACTTTGATGGGATCGTTTTCATGGAACACCCGTGTTTTGTTTTGAGTTTTCATTCTCTCAATCTCTGCTAATTGGCCGAGATTTTGGCCAAAAAAGAAGGTTACATCGTCATGACTGTGTGATTATATGCTATGCAATAGTTCCAAAATAGTTCAAAGATAGTCAGCTTCCTTTCCTTTCAAATTAGAACTAGTCTTTGAAAAATTTATTCAGTACAGAAATGGATGCTATCCCTGCATTAAATCATGGATATCGTATAGCTGGTTCTTTTTTAACGATAAATCAAAACCAAGAAGATGAAGACAATTCTTGGTATCAACGAACATGCTGTAATAATGGCATCTCTACTAGGTTTCCTTTTCAGTTCCATCTGCGATCCAATTTATCTGACTTACCTCTCCAAGATCGAGCCCGGTCTGTTGCTTCGCATCATTCTCTGGTTTCTGATAGCAAAAGAAAAGATTTAAATGATTATCAAGTTTAACAAATATTACATAGAAACAGACCATCTGATAAACATTGAAATACACAGATTGGATGTCAGTCAACACCATTTATTATCCTTCAACAGGAACGAGCCTGAGATGTTGACGTAACAAGACCTCCAATTGCTGGGCTTAAAATGATTCATAAAATAGATACGGAACAGACCTGCGGATATCATATACGGAGCGTTTCAATAAGATTTGAAATTGTTCTAAACGACTCCCTACTTGAAGACCCAAAGGAAGTCTTGGAAAGAAAAAAACTACAAGAGGATACATCCCAACTTAGCCTAAGCTCCAGCCTAAGCTCCAGCCTACGCTCCAGCCTAAGCTCCAGCCTAACTCCATCAAGACATGACGACACCAACTTGGATTCAGAGGGGCACACCCTATCTAGAGGTGTAAATGTTAGCATTGATCGTGTACGTAGATGACTTTAATAAGGCTATACTAGATCTCAGAAAATGCCATCTTAAAGAGACAGTGCAGTTCACTTGACGAAAGAGTAGCAGATCTAGAGGAAGATAAAATCACTCATGCCACCCTGTTGCACAAACAGGAACGTTTCTCAAGAAAGAAACAACATTAGAATCATCGGTGTACAACCAACCCGGAAAGAAGATTGTCTTGATGTAATCAATAATTTGACCGTCTACGTAGTACTCTCCTACAAGAAATAACATCCTTGCAAGAAGGCTTCAACAAATTTTAGACCTCAGAGAGGAAAATGCCGCATTAGAGACACAGTGTAGCTCGCTTGAAAAAGAGTAACACACCTAGAAGAAACCCAAACCACCCATGCCACCCTGTTAAACAAGCAGGAACGTTTCTCTAGAAGGAACAACATCAGAATCGTCGGCATAAAACCATCACCTAAAGAAGACTGCATTAATATAGCTACCAAGGTTTTCGAGGAAGTACGAGTCAAGTCTTGCAAGATCAAGCGTGCACACCAAGACAGTAAAGCTATACCAGGGAGGGACAGACATCTTCTTGTTAAAATATCTTTTCACCAGGACAAAATCGCCATTCTGAGATCTGCTAAGCAGGCTCTGGCTAATCGTAACTATTACATCATAGATGATCTTACTCAAGCTGACCTGCGAGAAAAGCGGAAATGGGGGCCAAAAGTGCAAGGCCTTTATCGCAATGGAGTGAAACTCAGATTTTCTGGAAGCATCTGGAGAGAAAGCGATGGAAAACCATACCAATTTGAATGTCTTTCCTGACGACCACCGAATTTGCTGCAACATTTCTCCTACAATATGGCTCCAATCTGTTCTAAATGTTTTTTTCTTTAAAAGAATCCATGAACGGGACATGATGCTTCTCTTCTGACTGTTTTTATGGATTTTCTTTGTGTTTTAATGTGTTTGTGCATTTGTGGACCATATATCCATCTCAACTCTATTTTTTCGTCTGAAGTACAATTGGATGCAGATATTTATTTTCATTTATCATCGCCCTAGCTGATATTAAGATTTGCTCCTGTAATGTCAGGGGCTTGAGGCAAAGTAATAAACGTAGACAACAATTTTGCAAATTCTCATCGCCACCGCTTTAATATAATTCTTGTCCAGGAAACGCACAGTACCCCTGAGGTTGAGTGCTTCTGGACTAATGAGTGGGGCAGTAAAATTAGTTTTTGCTCACGGTACTGCTTTAAGTAAAGGTGTTGCTATTCTTTTTAACCCTAATCTTTCTGATTGACATTGTTAAAGTGCACACTGACCAGCATGATAGATGTATTATTGCTGACTTAAGCTACAATCATCGGCTTTTTACCATTGTCTGTACCTATGGCCCTAACCAAGATAATCCTGCTTTCTACAATGATGTTTCTCATCACTTAAAGCCTTTCAATACTGATACTTTCATTTGGGGTGGGGGTTTCAACTTTGTATTTAATCTAGCTGTTGACAAACTCGGCGGTGACCTTAGAACAAACTTAAAAGCTTGTGATGCATACCTAGCTACTGTATCATGGATATTCACAATCTTGTCGATGTCTGGAGAGAGGGAAACCCTCTCTTAAAAGACTTCAGCTGGCATTCTTACATTGCCGATATTCATTGCAGATTAGAATTTTTTTACTTATCTCTCGTAATTTTGTGAGTAATGTCGTCAATAAGAGAGGTTTGGGGTATTGGAAGTTTAACAACTCTCTTTTAGCTGATTCCGCCTATAACGACTTAATCCCAAATCTTGCTACTACTGTCACTCACAACACTCGTTCTCTAGACCCTTCCGCAAAAAATCTCAAATAAGTCAATGAGTCAATCGCTCCAAAACTATTAAATTTTGCCAAACAAAAAAAGCTTACAACACCTGCAAGAGTGAAAATGAAAGTTTACGCAGTACAGTATTTCCAATCTTGAAAGAGAGTTGAATGAAAACAATTCCAATGTCATTGGTCAAAGTTTAGACAATGCCCGTAATCAAGTAAAAGGTGTATTTCATCACAAGTTTCATGGCATTATTGTTCTGTCAATAGCTTCTTGGGTTGAGGCTGGTGAAAAGAGCGCTGAATATTTTCTGAATTTGTAATGCGCAATAAGGCAAACAACAGCATTTTTAGTTTATGTGTGAATGGGGGCAGTTCACCACTAACAGAAAAGATTATTCTTCGTGAAATACGTCTATTTTATAGTACTTTATACTCTCATTCACCATGTTATCTTTTGTATTTTATTAGAGATTTGCCTGACTTTCACTCTGAGGAATCGGACCCCAGCTCTTGTGACGAGCCAATTACTTTAGATAAATGTCATTGAGCCTTAAGCTCAATGGCTAATGGTAAATCTACCGGTAGTGATGGTTTCTCTACTGAGTTTTATCGACACTTTTGGTCTCTTCTTGGTCAGCTTGTTGTCGATTCCTTAAATTTTGGTTTTGATCCTCATTCCTGTGAGCAAAGTAGAGGGGTTATTACTCTAATCCATAAACTGACTATAGCTGACTATACACCAAGTAATCTCCTTAACACTGACTACAAGATAGGAGCAAAAGTATTGGCTAACAGGTTGAAACGAGTTGTCGACAATACTGTTGGGGATAATCAAACTGGTTTTTATCAAAAACAAGTTTATTGGGGAAATATTTGTTTTGTGCTGGACTTCATCGATCACGCTACTACAAATAACATTCCAAGTCTTCTGTTCTTTATTGATTTTGAAAAAACTATGATTGTATTAATTGGGATTTTACTGACCACACTCTTATTTATTTTAACTTTTGGAACAGTTTTCGACAGTGGGTTGAAACACTTAACACTAGTAGTTCTTGTGTTCTCAAAAATGGACATTCCACAGGTTTCTTCCCAATTCAGAGAGGAGTAAGGCAAGGTTGTCCCCTTAGCCCTTACCTCTTTATTCTCTGTGCAGATATCTTAGCCAGAAAAATTATTTGTGAAAACAACATCAAGGGGATAAACATATATGGTCATGAAATTAAAGTTCTGCAGCATGCCGACCACACTACTTTCTTCTTAGACGGTACCCGCAGCAGTCCTGTTAAGGTGCTGAATATTTTAGAGAATTTTCGAATAGCATCTAGTCTTAAAATTAATTTCAACAAATCCCAGTTTTTTCCTCTTTGTCCTTTTATTTTAAAGAATCCAGCTTATTTCAGTGAATCCAATCTTTTATCTGATCTGATTAGCAACGGTCCTATCACTTATCTCGGGTATCAACTTTACTCACAATCGTGACGATCTCTTTCGCTTAAATTATGAGCAGAAATTATCCAGGCTGAAGCTCCAGCTTAGAGTTTGGAATGGGCGTGAATTCACACCTATTGGTAGAAACACAATCGAGAAGTCTTTTGCAATCAGCCAACTTGTTTTCATTTATCAAGTTCAGCCATGCCCTCCAAAAGATTTTATGAATATGATCCAAAGTACTATTTTGGATTTTATTTGGAATGAGAATCCTGACAAAGTTAGGAGACTTACTATGTATAACCCAATTGAAAAGGGGGGGTTTAAAAATAATACATCTTCACAGCTTTGTTGATGCTCTTAAAACCTCTTGGGTCAAGCGTTATTGTAATAATGCCAACACAGGGTATTGGAAGCTCTTTTTTCATCCTCTCTGTCGCCGATCGGTAAAGAGTTGCTTTTTATTGTAATTTTCATGACAAGGATATTTCCTGTATTAAAAATATCTTCATTAGGCAAATTTGCATAGCTTGGAGTAAGGTTACCTTTAAGAAACCTCCGAACACTTTGGTGAGCAAATCCTTTTGAACAATAATTATATTAGAATTGATAATACCATTGTTTATGACAAAAAAACTTCACAACACCTGTTTACTGTTTGTTAGGGATATGTTTTGCCAGATGGGAAGCAGTCGTCCTTTAATGCTTTTCTGAAAAAATTTATACTTTTCAGGTATCCTTGACTCTATTTTATGTGATCCTCTCTGCGATCCCTAGAAACTGGAAGGATTCCCTCAGTTTTGTCAACGATGTCGAGGACCAGCAAAATCACCTTTTCAATCTGTTGTCTCGCAATTCTAAATTGTCGAAGTTGGTCTATCCTCACCTTACTGACTGTATTTCACCTCCGCCAAAAGCCTGTGCTAAGTGGAGCGTTACTTTTAACTTTTCACAGGACGATTGGTTAAAATTTCAGATTCCTTCCCGTACGCTTTCTGAAGCAAAAATCCAATATGTCCAGTTCTGGTTTCTCCACCGCATCTTAGGAACCAACCGGCTTTTAAATTAAATGAACAAGGCTCTGTACCTTTTGCCATATTGAGGATGAAACAATTGAACATTTATACTGGTCCTGCCATGTGACGTCTAGTTTCCCTTTTAGATTGCAAACAGAAATTTTTTGGTAGACAGTTTATCTCTTTAAAGAAGATTTCTTCTTCGGCAAGCTGGTAGCTGGTTATAACCCGCTGATTTTTTTTGTATTCTCCATACCAAGTACTACATTTTCAATTCTAAGCCACACAATATTAAGCCTGATTGCTATAATTTCTTATATAAAATGAAATTTATTCTTAACGCTAAAAAGTACATTGCTTCGAAGCGAAATTCTACTAGAACTGCTCGTAGAAAATACATGGCGTTAAGGACTACATCAAAGCTGTTCTTATTATCGATAGAAAAACCGCTACTTAGAGAGAAAGGCAGACGTCGGAATGAAATCAACAAGAAAATAACGCACCTTTGTCTGTTTCTCTTCTTTCTTCTCCTGTTTCATCGGTTTTTCATTTTTCTTGGAGAACGCTGAGCTTCCTTCAGAGTATTTGCTCCAAGGGCGTGGCTTCTCTTTCGCAGTGAAATCTTTGGCTTCTGTGACCTACGGCAAAAACAATCAAAATGATCAAATGTTATGGGCCATGAAGTAAATAACAAGAAACTCAATATTGGTTTTTTTATTGTAGATATAAAATACAAATATATATATATATACGCTGTTGAAGTCGGAAATCAAGTAAAACGAGTGTCTAGACAAACTGCCTGCATAAAAATACTGCACTTCTCTACTGCTTTAATTGAGCCCATTAAATGCTGAGTGCCTTTTCCCAGAGTTGTTTGAAATCAAGAAAAACAAGTGCCTAGACAAAATGCAGTCATAAAAATATAAACTGCACTTTTCAACTAATTTAATTGAGCCCCCTTAAATGCTGTGTGCATATGCCGTGACTGCCGGAAATCAAGTGAAACGAGTGTCTAGACAAAATGCCAACATAATAATACCACACTTTTCAATTAATTTAGATGAGCCCCTTAAACGCTGCGTGCATATATGCTATGAATGTTGGAAATCGAGGAAAACGAGTGTCATTCCAGGGTTAAATTAACTCAAGATCATTAAACTCTACAGCTTTAGGTGGAAATTAAATTTGTAGTTAGAAAAACAAGAATAGTATAAATTTATTACGTTCTTTCATGAATATTATACTTACCTGAATTCTTGATGCATCAATAAAGGTATTGTGGAAGTAGTTGATTGCATCCGAAGCATCGGCTTGATTTCTGAATCCGATGAAAGCAAACCGTCTGAAGACACCTTCTTTTGTGTATTTCAGTTGAAGATCCGTGATGTCTCCCTTCTCGGAAAAAATCTCTCTGACTTTGTCACTTGTGATCTGGTAGAAAATTGAAAGAGATGTTAACGTTAGTATTCTATATATTATTTATATACAAAATGTCAGAACAGCCATGACTGAAATGCTCCTTAATTTCTTCAGATTGTAAGATAGAAATTTACAAATAAGCATACACACACTCTAGTTCCTAGTACCCTAGGCTTTCATATAACCAAGTCGTAACAGTTCCCCAAACGTCCCCAAATATTTGATTCCTTCTTTTCATGCGACCAATCTATTGAACGTACCATTACGGACATTTGCACATGTATATAAACATAGTCAGGTCTAAAATCTTTTAAATATTCTGTTTCAAAAAAAAAAAGTAAAGAAATATGGGAAGTGGTATCATAAAAAATCTTGTCATTTTTCTAAAACAAAAACAGATCAAAGATAGAATCCGTAACAACTTGTAGTATATTGAACCTGTAGAATGACTTTAAGCCTTTGTAAAAGGTGATGCCAAGTCTGTGGTTCTGTTTTTACAGTTCCTAGAAAATGATTCTTCTCAGTCATTACATGAACATGCTTCTTTGTTCTCACTTTAAGTTATTTTCTATATCAGTTGTTACTTGCTATGTTTAATAAAATACCTGCTTAAGTAATTTAAGTTCTTGAGTTCTCTCATATTTTGAATCTTTACCATTTACCTTTTAAACATCACATGTATTCAAATTTGTAAGCTCAACAAGCTCAGAACTCTATAAATATGCAAAGAGATTTCTCGTCAAGGCAAAGGTGCTGGGGTTAAAGCGAGATACATTCCAGTGGGTTGAAACTGATTTTTTTTAAATTCAACACCACAACTTCATAGCATTTTGTGCAAAGAGATGATTTTCTCTTAAAATTGGTGACATTATTATGAATGCATCTACTGTAGCAAAGTCAGCAAAATGATATCATCACAGCAATTCAACTGTTCAAAAATGTTTTGTTTTGCTTTGAACTGACTTATTCACAAAGGTGAATCATATTAATACAAAAATAATTACAAAAAAACTGTTATAATATTGGCAAAAGATTGTGTCAAACTGTATTGAACCAATTGCAAAAGTTAGGTTAAAACCATGCGTGTCAACATTCAAACAAAAACATGAGATTCATGAGATTCTTTGTTGGAGAGAAGTCAGGATTACTGAAGGCTTCTACCCTACCAGTGTTGACCTGACTTCTCCCTTTAATGTAAGAAAACACCCAAGAAACTGAAGTTGAGCTTAACTTATATCTCTCTTCCCAAAGAAGCAGGCCTCTACAAATATTTTTAAATGTACTCGCACTTTGGAGAACGTGTCGAACAATCCACTCGCCAAAATGCAAAATTCACTCGCCACTATGATTGCTGTTCAAGTCTCCATAGAACAGATCTACAACATCAATCCTTTTACAACAGCAAATTGAAGATCAACAGCTCACCCAAAAACGTCAACCTACACTGCTATTTTACCTAGAGTCTTAACGTTAGGCAATGAAGTGTCCAATTAATTTTCCAGATTGTAAGAATTTCTTAGAATAATAGAAATACATCGATCAGTATTAGATTACCGCAACACTGCGTGACCTGTTCTTTGGCATTTCACTGGTAGTGACAAAGACGGGCGATAGCATATATGGCTTGCCTAGCCTAGCTACAAGTTAACTAGCACTGACTACTAGTTAGTGTAACTATAAAGTTATCGTTGTATTGAAACAACAGTAGTAACTCGGACAGGAAAGTTGAATTCAACTCAAGTGATGGTGATAACAAACTTTGTTGGGACTGAGATGACAGTCTGCTCTTCCTGTGTGCCTATATTGACCTACAGTTGCTGCTAATTAAGAAGCCTAAAATGCAACACGACAGAGGCCTTTTGTACCTTCCAAGCAAACGATGATGAGATTAAATGTTTGTGGTAAATGTATGCATTCTTTGTAAGGTTATGAAGTGATAAATTGTATTTCATTACAACTTAAAGTATGCACATGTGAGTCACCATGCATCACTGAAAATCTGTGATTTTCAACCAGGAGGTTAATTTACAAAATGAAAACAATATAATATTACAACAAACAGAGACTACTTGTAGACAACAATGTACTGTGACAAACTGCCAAAAATGCTGTACACACTTATAGGCCTACATCTATCTTCCATTGTAACTTAAATATTCTTAAATAAAAGCATGCCACTTGTAAAAAATCACAACAGCTCGTAAATCATTGTTAAGCCACTAAACATTGTTGAGGTGACTCACAATGTGCATATTTTAAGTTGTCATGAAATACTATATCACTTTAGGCAAGTTTCGCTATCGACCATCTGTGTCACTTCGGTTACATCACTACGAGTTGTATATTTGTTCACTTAGAAGCCGCATTTCAATTTCTTGGAACCTTGAATAGTAAGGTTTGGAATTGGCAACTGATTTAGCAATAGGACTAGCATTAAGAATTGGTAATGCAGTAAAAAGCTTGACCTATGATTACTTATTCTTTATTTTTACATGTTAGTGTTACCTGCTACGTCTTGGAGTATGTCTTATGCAGAATATGGTAGTTCTAGCCTACCACATCATAAGGACTGTTCTTAAGTAAGATTAGGAGGCATGTAAGTGTGCTTTGTTTTGCCATAGTACTAGTAGCAGGCCTATGGATGTGAACACTGAAGTTGTCGCGTAACACGGCCATTCGTATACGTCTTACGTTACTACCATTGTACCAATAACTAGCCTATGCCTAGCTAGCCTATTTGTTGTAACGTTGAGTTACCACTACGGTAATAACTAAAATATGAGTAGAATTAATAAGTTTGGTTTCATTCAAGAAATACTGCAAGCTAATGATGCACTTTACAAATGAAGTATTAATTTAATTGTGTTGTTCATACATACTTTTTTAGGCAAATTTTTTACCAAAATTCGACCCATTTTGTCAGATCCACGAGCTAGTGCCGATGTTTAAAGCAATGCTCGATTGGACGGCATGAGAAGATTGCACAATAACATCAACCATCAACAAACCAAAGTTATGGAAAGCCGAATGGTAACACGGGTATTAAATTTGGCCGTTACTCACATCACAGGGGTTGGGTATTCACCGCCCCCCCCCCCCCCCGGTCGCTCCTTTACTGGAGCCTGGACAGAGGAACATGACATTATAAATTACATATTGTGTTTCAGCATTACTATTGTTCATTTTTTCTCCCAGGCTGCTAATGGTAGAAGGCCTACACACTGGGATAAAGATGGAAGGTGCCAGAATGCCAGCTGCACTGGAGCCGTAACAGTATAGTATATATGGGCTTGCAGATTTGTGTCCACAAAAGTAAAACACCAATGGTCCACCCATGATGAAGAAACAAACACATATACATTACATTTAACTGTATTATCCTTTTCTTGATTTGACGTTTTTTACTTATACGATACGGTATTTGTAACAATATATATGTGTGGGCCTAATAACAATTATCTTTTTTAGGTTTATTGAATTTCTTCAATACCAATAACGACAAGGCGAATTTACAAAATATATTTATAAGGAGAAAGTCCATCCTCAAAAAACACTTTTCTTTTACTTTATATGGCAATGGGCATTTAACAAATCACTTATACATGTATAAAAGTTTCAAATAAAAATTTTTAAAACAAATTGAAAATAACTAGAAATTAAAGCGAACTTACATGTTACGTAATATGTTACACATTCGCACATCTATCATTTTGTTATTTTCCTTCTGTTATTTTTTTTGTTTACAAAATTTCGGTATTTAATTAAGACATTTATTTAATTTTATTTCATTGATAAACATTTGCATGAAAATTTTTTCAACATGTATAAACATTAAAATATTTAAAAACATTGACAATTTAAAAAAAAATAATATAACGTGTTTACTGGTTGAGAAAAGACCTAATGAAAAAAAACCGGATAGGGACGTAAAAGGTTCCCCAGGGGAGGATCGAACTCCCGACCTTCGCATGGCTCAAACAGTGCGAGTCTTTATAACTCGTCGAGATACTGTTTATAAGTACGACGCGCTAACCGACTGTGCTACTGGGGATGGACATTTAACTTATTCTCAACATAGCTTAAATTCACTATAGACTTTGTCTCGATGATACAAAAACATTGTAAGCTATACTTAAATTTAAGTACCAGTAAGTACCGGTAGTTTTTTACATCGAGGTTTCTTACTTTCTTCTTTATTTCCTGCACAAATGTTCGATGCTATTATTGATAGGTAACAATGCAGGTGAGAAAAATATGTGTGTCTGGTTCACGAAATGTGTATGTAATAATTAATGAATAGCTATATACTAAGCGTTTATTTGACGAATAACAAAATCTATAGAGATATAGATATTAATTCGATCAGTTATAAAGGCCTGATGTGAGGAATACCAGTGGCGTGCACACGGACTTCATGGAAGGGGGCGGGGG
>JAAAKB020103393.1:0-13043 GCA_010014835.2 Apostichopus leukothele | reverse complement strand
ATTGAGTGTGTGCTGCAGCTTTATTGAGTGTGTGCTGCAGCTTTATTGAGTGTGTGCTGCAGCTTTATTGAGTGTGTTCTGTGGCATTATTGAGTGTGTGCTGCAGCTTTATTGAGTGTGTGCTGCAGCTTTCAGGGTTATGTTCCAACATGGTTTAAGTGCAGGATCTGTATTTCTGAGGTCACTTGCAAATCTTCTGTAGCCAATTTGCTCTTTCAATAATTGCAGAAAACAGACCACTGTTGTTCAAAGTTTTGTGTTATTTTTAAAGGCATTTCACCACAAGCTGTATTGCAAAGATGTCCTTGTATGGCACTTTTCTAACACATTTGATAGTAATGTAATCGAGACAAGCCAAAAATGTGAATCAAGAAGGCTTAAATTGGTAAAATGTAAAAGCAAAACTCTCATTTTCTTCAATATTTATCAGTTGTGGAATGGGTCTGTTTTTGGTTTTAAGTTTACAATAGCATTGGGTGTTAACTAATAACTTAATATGCTAATGAACTACTCGTCAATGAAACATGTTGTGAAAGCATGATGCTGGCTGGCTTGCTTACATTTTCAGAAGAAATATAGAAAATTGTGGTCAAAATATTGGAAAGTAGCTCGATAAATGTAAACAAGAGTATGCATTTAAAATGTTAAGTCTACAAAGTGTTCAAATAAATTTGTGTGTGTTTTTATTTGTAGGTCCATCAGTTCCAGCAATCATTGAGGCTGATCTACTTGATGTCCTGAGTAATATCCTGGACAGCGAAAGAATCACAGTAGAAGTTAAATGCAATGCTCTGTCCCTTATAGGCTTCCTTACTCAATCTGGTAAGTCATTTACCACTGTAAAGTGAAAGAATCACAGTAGAAGCTAAATGCAATGCTCTGTCCCTTATAGGCTTCCTTTCTCAATCTGGTAAGTCATGTACCACTGTTTCATTTGTAAATTACATGGCAGGTAAGTAGGAAAAGTATCAATCTTTTCTGTAAACAGGCAGAAAACCAAAAGGTCATCACTGTACCTGCATTGGGCCATGTACAATCCCAACCATCACCTTTGATGTAAATAACAGAGTTGCTTGTCATGAGCAACTCGCCCAAACATCTAATCTTGCTTCATTTAGGAGATATCCTGGGAGCTCTCATTTTGTTCATCTATGATGTCATAGACTCAATAGGGTTGACATTGTAAGCAATGTCATCATTTGGTCATGTTAAGAGCTCCAATATTTGAGAGAAATGATTTGAAAAACCCACCTCCATTACAGAAAATAAACATTGTAATAAATAAAGACATTGAAGCAGATTAGAGTCAATGATGTCATATTCTGACTTGACCAAGTCTCCAGCATTGTGCGTGAAGCCCTGCCTATTGAGAAGTCTTTGTATGTGTCAAAACAGAGGTTGTCAAATATTTGTTTCTAAGAGGCTATTGGCATGATATGTTGTGTTTCAGGTATTGACCTCTTAGCTAAAAACGTACAAGGCAATGTCAACTTATATTGGTAGAGTGTCGCATACATCAGTGCCTTCAGTTAGATAAAACAGTTTAGTGGTTTATATATAATAACTAGTTTAAATATATTCTTCAGGGTGAATCCCACAACTGCCTACTTGGCAAAACATTGTTAGGACATCAGCCTTGTTAAAGAGTTGTATATCTGTCCACAAAGGTTTCTATTTTAAGAAGTAGTTGAAGTCAGATTTCACCATCTGGAGTATAGCACACTTACATACCAGTGACAAACTATTCCTGTATGGATATCTATAATTGGAAACTAAAAATGGATATAGAGCTGTTGGTAACCCATTGATAGACATAACAAAATCATTTCTATAGTTCACAAGAGCCCTCGTGCAATTTTGCATGCTGTTCATTTTTGTGCACAAATATGCTTTGACAAAAAAAATATGTGTAATCATGTCTCTACATTTGACTATCAGATGAAAGAATACTAATCTTTGCATGGAATACAGAGTAATGTGATGAAAGGCTTATCAAATAAGAAATTACAAATGAACATTGTTTAGAGTTCATCACTAAGTAAGTTAGCAGTCACTCAACATGAGTTTTCTTTTTCCATTCCAGATGAATTAATGTCCAAGCTTAAAAAGTCTGGTTTAAAGATAAAAATGGAAGCTTTGCAGAAGATGGACAATGCAATTCTGCTCAGCAAGGTTAAATCAGTTCTGGAACACTTCAAATGAAGCAAAGAGGCTAAAGCTTATTTGAAATTGACTCTTTCCCCTTTCTTGGAAAGAAGTGCCCACTAAAATAAGTGTCACCAGAAGATGTGAAATTGAATAGATGATGAAGAACATGATGAGCTTTTGAAGCTAACAAAGGTGACGTTATTGATGACAGACAAACAAGTATAGAGAAAAATGTGACTTAAAAAGTTGTAAGGTTTTTGCCAACAATTGGTGAATTTGAAGATGTTTAACAGTGCTTCAGGGAAATGGTGCTCGTAAAAATGACATGATAGTAATACTTTGGAAAGTTGCATAGAGAAAATATTAAAATGATTGTATGGAAATTAATTATTGCTATCAGAATTTAATAGTGAATTATAATCTCTTAATTTTAAGCGTTAAGTTTTTTCATCTAAATTTTTTATATCATGTCTGTGTATTCCTACTGATTGTTATTGTGAAGGCAGTGGTTAAATATTAATCCCAAAAATTGTACCTGAAATTAGACGTGGAGAAATAGTTATTTAAAATGCTGGTAAAAATAAGTATAGTACTGTAGGTCATATATATTATGTTAATTTGATCTGCATATTACTTTTTTCTCGCGCTAGGGATTTTATGATGGAGCATGGTTCCCAATGACCCAGTGTAAAACTTTGGAAGTTGTAATACTGGTTCTCAGTTGTTGAATGTAATATGTAAGATACTATATCATTATTCCAGTCTGTTGAAGCCCAGGGTAGCAGGATAAATAGTGTAATATGTTAGATACTACTATCATTATTTCAAGTCTGTTGAAGCCCAGGGTAGCAGGATAAATAGTGTAATATGTAAGATACTATATCATTATTTCAAGTCTGTTGAAGCCCAGGGTAGCAGGATAAATAATGTAATATGTTAGATACTACTATCATTATGTCTAGTCTGTTGAGAGCCCAGGGTAGCAGGATAAATAATGTAATACGTTAGATACTACTATCATTATTTCTAGTCTATTGAGAGCCCAGGGTAGCAGGATAAATAATGTAATACGTTTGATACTACTATCATTAATTCTAGTCTGTTGAGAGCCCAGGGTAGCAGGATAAATGATGTAATACGTTTGATACTACTATATTAATTCTAGTCCGTTGAGAGCCCAGGGTAGCAGGATAAATAATGTAATATGTTTGATACTACTATCATTAATTCTAGTCCGTTGAGAGCCTAGGGTAGCAGGATAAATAATGTAATACGTTAGATACTACTATCATTAATTCTAGTCTGTTGAGAGCCCGGGGTAGCAGGATAAATAATGTAATACGTTAGATACTACTATCATTAATTCTAGTCCGTTGAGAGCCCAGGGTAGCAGGATAAATAATGTAATATGTTAGACACTACTATCATTAATTCTAGTATGTTGAGAGCCCAGGGTAGCAGGATAAATAATGTAGTACGTTAGATACTACTATCATTAATTCTAGTCCGTTGTGAGCCAAGGGTATCAGGATAAATAATGTAATATGTTAGATACTACTATCATTAATTCTTTTATTACTTTCATTATTTCAAGTCTATTGAGAGCCCAGGGTAGCAGGATAAAAAATGTAATACGTTTGATACTACTATCATTTAATTCTAGTCTGTTGAGAGCCCAGGGTATCAGGATAAATAATGTAATATGTTTGATACTACTATCATTAATTCTAGTCCGTTGAGAGCCCAGGGTATCAGGATAAATAATCCTATGGTGTTAAAATTCAAACAAACCGAGGAAGCAACTGTTAGGAGATATCAAGCTACTGAAGGACTATATGTAACCATCTTTAGTATTGTCAGAGCGCCATCTGTTCATGATTTTAATTGGGACTATTTGATAGAGAAGATCTAAGATATATCACCAAGGCTAATGGAAAGTTCACTTTATCATCGCAGGGAATATTATTTCTTAATATTAATCACTGAAGAAAATGGTTGAGAGTGCGGCAAACAAAACAATTCAAAGCAATTTAGTCCCATTACTTGTTTATTTTCTGTATTTGGTTTTGAGCAGTGACAGTTTTTATCTCTATAAAAACATCAAACATTATGCTTAAAATAGTAGTTAAATCAAGTTATCCTGTGAAGAACAAAAATCAAAATTAAAACCGTTTTCCCTTTCTAGTTCACCTTTAACTATTTACATCAACAGGTCTGCTGTGTCCACCTCGGATAAAGTTGACATTTCTCCTCATCTTTGAGCTGCACATATATATGTAGACCTATATTACCAGTATAAGTAGAATACCCCTTGATATGATGATGGGTACAAGGCTTGTACAAGTACCTTGTTTCACAGTAGTATGTATACTAGATTTCCAAAATGCCAGGCGTATGGCTACATATCCAAGAGTGTGAACAGAATAAACGAGTACAAGTATAAATAAAAGTCTGACACATACTGTAAACATTCCAGTCATGTGTAGATTAAAGGCATTTCCATTGGACTGTTAAGCAGATGTTTTAATATAAATATGTGGTAACTATGTAGGCTCACTTAAACATGTTTATATAAAATCCCAAGTTTATGTATTTCCAATTAACATCCAGTAACCAAATAATTCTTCACAAAGTAAAAACAATGTGTTTAAATGGCCACCTACATTTGCATAAATTGAAATATCTTCACCTTATCAAAGCCAAAAAGATCTGGCATAAAGTGGCAGCTGCTATTTAGTTTGTTGTCACAGCAAATACAGTAATGCATTGAACAATGTATATATATGTATTATGTTATGGTATTTGATATTCAGTTATGCACTGGAAATACACCTGGTGCAGCTATTCATAGAAACAGATCCTGCACATGCAATCTGTTCAAGGTGGCTTCTTAACAAGACTAACTGGAGGTTACCTCTACAGGTAGAACACTTTGGGCTTAAAAGAAAAGACAGAAACTGCTCCTGTTTTTTGTAATGTTCATATTTTACACAGTAAGAAAAGGTAGAATCCAAACACCTCTTTTGTAGAATCCAAACACCTGGGGTGTTTTCCAAAGTGTTCTTCCAGCAACATTCCTGGCAGACAGTGCTCTCCAGGCCCAAACAAGAATGTAAGTACTTAGACATATGTACATCAGAAAAGAACTGTGTGACTGTGGTTCATATTCATGAGGAAGGCAAGCTTCACTCTCTCAATAGTACCATATTTAATTATATCACATACCATCATCAAGTCACAATTGTACACAATTGTTTGACCCTTATCTTCTGCATATTCATGAGGAAAACATACCTTACCATCTAATTAATACCACATTTACTCACCATCATTAGTATGATGTTCACAATTGTATGATACTCGTCTTCTACTTATTCATGAGGAATGCATGCCTCACCATCTCAATTAAACTGCATTTAATTCTATAAATTGCCATATTAATCCTGTATGACTCTCATCCTGCATATTCATGACCTGGGCAACAGTGTCAATACCTCAGTGGCATATAATGTTCATGGTTCCTGTTTGGTCTGCATATTCATGAGCAAAGCAGCAATGTCAATATTTTAATGATCATGTGATGTTCATTGCTTGTATGAATCTTGTATGAATCATTAAAGTTTTGTTACCTATCTCCATCTGCATTTCTGAATGGACTGGTTCTCTTTTTCTCTCGGTCCCTGAAGTGTTAATGAGCATTTCTTGTTAACATATTTGTCCTAAGCTCTTTCCAGACAATGGATTCTTTACATTTTCAAAGGAAGCTCAGTACTTGCTTTCATATTCCATCCATTCCAGTTTTAAATATTTTACACAGCTGATGTTGGTGATAGTCAGCATTCCTGGGTTATTGATGGATTCATGTACTGTAATACTGTAGGTGAAAACAGATAGTGTGGAATTTGAGTAGATGTTCAGAAAACTCTGCAATGCCTGAGGTCATACATGGTTATATTTTGACTGTTCTTTAATCTTCAAGGAAACCAAAATCTACCAAGAGTCAAAGTCATATTAAAGTGAAGAGCATTACAAGGAAAAAGTTGAATACAATTTCATTGGAATTAATTTGAGAAACATACTTTGTATTTGACATATAAAGAATTTGTACAAATTGTGGGAAACTCACTCTGAGACCAGTAACTTCAGAAAGTCTTGTGACCTCCGCCGCCTCCTAATATGAAAAAAAAAAACAATGAATGTAAAATTGAGGGGTTCTGTCACAGGTACATTGAACACCACTGAACAATGGTCTGCAGCTGGCTGTCCCAATCCCTTGTTTGTTAACAAATTCATAAAAGTTTGAATTAACTCATGTCACTTTCAGTCAGTCATATTAAGCCATGTAATACTTGCACATAATTGTATACTCAGTAGAGAGAGCAAAACACTAAAGGATCTTTGACTTACTCCCTTTGGGATTTACTATTCTTATTATCCATGGCAGAACTTTGTGCCCATTAAACTTAATGTAATATTTTATTCTCTCTTTTGCAAACCTTTGGATACTTGTAGCTATTTCATCATTCCTGACGCAGTTTCAAGTGACAAAAGCAGTAAGGAACTTAACCTTTCCTCAATATGCAAGTATGCTGATCATTAACGACCAAATTGTTAACTTCTGTTCAAAATGCAACATCAATAATTTGGAAAAGTATATGAACTGCACCTTTTTAACTAGAGTGAACATTACTCATCAAGATGTAAAATAAAGTTTCACCACTTATGCAGCAGACAGATAAATTGCTCAACAAACAAAGTAAAGAGCATGACAATTCTCTGCAGAATCATTAAATATTCACATCTGAATCTTATCCATAATACAATCTTTAAACTTATAACTTTCTTCTGTTTGTAGTTCTTCGTAAGCATAAAATCATTTGGTCACAAGAATGTCAAGGTAATTTGAGAGAGAAATGCTTGTTAAATAGATACAATTATGTAGAAGAGGGTACCTCAGTGAAAGTGAGCATCCCTTAGAAGTGGACTGCCTTTGTCTTGCCTTATCCAAAAAGTGATCTGTCAATTTTTTTGGCAAACAGTACTTTATTAACCTATAGTACATTTCTATACATGAGTACTTTATAATTTTAAAGATGTTTAGATATTTCATTGAAAGACTCACCTCCCCTGAAACCACCTCCTCCTCCTCTTCCTCTGAATCCACTGCCTCCTCTGCCACCACTGCCTCCTCTACCACCATAGCCTCCTCGTGATCCTCCACCACTGCCTCCTCTGTATCCACCACTCCCTCCTCTGTATCCACCACGACCACCTCTGTCACCACCACGGCCACCTCTGAATCCACCACCACCACTCCCTCCTCTAAATCCTCCTCTGCCTCTTCCACCTCTCTTTCCAACTCCGCGAGGAGCACCAGCTGGTTTAGGGAGGAATCTCTCCAGAGGTAGCAGCTTACCAGGATCAATGAAGAACTGTCATTGTGACATATGGAAATATTTAAGATAATTAGTCCCAAGATCTTTAGTTAAATGTAGATGTATTTACTTTGATAAGTTTGTCATTTGTTAATATTGAAAAAATTGTCACAATATAGTGTCTTACCTTTTGATCTTTGGCAAAGGAACTGGCTTTCATGTTGTCCAAAAGCGTGACTGAGAAATACTGAAGCTTCCAGTTAAGGTTCAAAAATCTAAAACAGGTGATCTATTGACACTTGATATAGTGAACTGTTTGTGGCTTTCATAGCAATGAGAGACTATAATAATTACATTTATATAGCGCTAAATTCAATTCTGGAAGGGCAACCATCTAAAACGCTTTACAAGAAGTTACAATTACACGATTACATATTAAAGAGCCTGATTAAAAAGAAACATTCTTTAATTTGGACTTGAAGCTTATGACAGAAGTCAAATTTCTAATACACAGAGGGAGTGAGTGCCAATGAACAGGACCAATTTTGTACAGAAAATGATCGCCACAGGGTCACGGATGAGTATATGGAATGACCAAAAGATTATTGTTTAAACTATGGAGATGTCTAGATGGTTGATTGGGATGCAAGAGCTCCTTGATATAAGGAGAACCCTTACGCACAGTTAATAATTATAAGTACCTTAGAAATAACTCTCTGCTCTATAGGCAACCAGTGAAGTTAGTACAGTATGGGCCTTATGTTTAAATGTTTAGGTGTCCTAGTAATTAGTCAAGCTAGCTCAGCTGAATTCTGAATAAGCTGTAGCTTCAGTAATATGGTCTGGGGTAACCTCTAATTATGTTATGATTGTGCAAGCATTGAACATGGCATTACACATCAATTAGCAGGAAAGTCCCCTTTGATTTACAGGAATTATTGTTGATTGCAACTTTAGAAACTTGGCTACTTATCCACAAGAAAAAATCATTCTAGGTGATATTTCACAAAAATGGAAGATTTATAATTATTATTGCTACTATCTCTTTCCTCCTCTTCCATAGCCACAAAATAAAATAAAATAAATCAACTGAAAGATGTTACCATCATTTATTTCACATTTAAGGATACAAAGTCTGTCACATGGCCAAATATCTCATCTATTTTCCCAATCTGCTCTTTGTTCTCCAAGAAGATGGGAGCATTGAAGTAAGGCACTTTCTCATTAGTACTGTGGCATACCAAGTCATCTTCTGCTGGATGCATGAATGATCCTACCTCTAGGAAAAGAACACAAGTAATTTGTACATTTTCATTTGGTCAAATGCAATTTTGTCCTGAAAACTATCAACATTCTCACACCATTTGCAGTATGGTGACTAAGTAAGTTGTTATCCTAAGGGGAGTCTGTCAATGAATACTTGGAGCAAGTCTAGGTATGACATCAAAGAACCAACAATACTGGAATCATTAAACTTTTTCCCATTACATTTATCTTCAGTCACAGAGTGGGACAATACATCTTTCAGTAGACCTTCAATCTTTCCAAAGCAGAGCAATTGTGTTTTCATGAAACTTATAGTAATTGTATGAATTAACTGGTACTGCAACATAGGTTTACAATATTTGATGAGAATTGGCTTATAGCTAATTACAGTACATTAACTTTCACTTACCAACTACATAGTCCGGTGGTCCATAAGATTGAAAGCGACCACCTCCTCCTCCTCTGCCTCCACCTCTTCCAAAGCCACCACGACCTCCACGACCACCTCTGTCACCACCACCACGGCCACCTCTAAATCCACCACCACGACCACCTCTGGATCCACCACCCCTCCCTCTAAAACCTCCGCCTCCTCCTCCGCCTCCTCTCCAAGACATCTGGGTGGTTAGAAATATAACTATGGATGAAAAGAAGACAGATATTATTACATTACATTTGAAAGGAAATTGTAAAGCACGAAGTAGGATCATAAACAGTTTCATCAGAAGCCAATCAGCAATCCTTCCTTTGTGTGTGATTTTAAATTGGGAGGGGTGGCTGTTCTTTAAAGCTTTTGAGAATGGCATATCTTTCTAACAGGATGTTTTGCTGGATTCAAAGTTGCTGTTGGAAATCATATTCTTATTATTGTCCACTTCACTTTTTGCCAGAGTTAGCTCGCTGTGGTGAGTATTCTACTTTCTTTCGCTGGAATTGCAGTGGGCAAATTATTAATCTTAATCTTTGCTGGAGTCAGTAGCCAGTGGAAAAATTAAACAACTTGACTGTGGCTCAGACTCAACCAGAAAAAGAGGCTGATATACTTGTACTGCACAATGTTGCTGATCTCAAATTGAAGTGTTGGAACGCGTAATAAGGATGAAATTTCGCGAGACCACATATTCCATACGGCAGTTGATTTCCCCATATTCCACGCCATATTGATAATTACAGCCAAGTAAGGTGACGCTGTTAAACTAAAATTAATTATTACCACCACTCATTCATTCCTCTTCCGAACCTAATGTAGGCTATCCTGAGAATCTAGTCTCTACACCAAATTCTATCCTGCTCTAGCCAAATTCTATCCTTCTCCATTCTCCTCAATCATTTCAATGTGCCTAATCAGTTTGGTAAGCCATCCTGTTTCTTCCAAAATGACCTGGAATTTTCCGCTGACAAAAACGTTGTTTTCCGCTGACAAATTTGGTGTTCAGAAAGCACTGTTTTTTGTGAGCGGAAAGTACCTAGGGCCTAGATGCGGAGAATAACAGTACCCATTTCAGCTTATGGTGTGTGGTGAAGTGCCAAGCATTAAGTTCAACGTGATCGGAATCCACTTAACATTCCTTGAAACCGCGTAGACCTAGTGTGAGTAACAACAAGTGTGAGTGTTGTCTGACAAGGCTGCATAAATGATACTTTGATAGACACATCAATGCCTCGACAGACTAGGCTAACTGAAGGGCCTAGTCTACATTGGTATAGCCTAGTCCTGTCCTAACACAAGGCCTAGTTACACGAATACTTCGTTGAGTAAACTCAAAGTTGCAAAATTATATACCCATGAATACTGGTTTACTTACAACTGTCACTACAGGTGGAATTGCTGCAGAAGGGTTGATCTTCAAAGTTACACTAACAAGATCAAACAGTTAGCGGTGCAAACAACGGACGAACCACTATTCTTTCGACTCGCTGTATGCACGTGTAAGGTGAAAAATTAACGCGATGGTCCGATATCTATGGGACGCCAAAAAAAATACACTGAAAACAGTACGCTTCCGTGCGTTGGAAAAGGGATAAACTGTTCATTTTCAAGAAATGTAACTTCGTTTAATTCGATCATTCGATCATTTTCATGTCTCTGACTTGGCCTAATAGCGTAACATTTTTAGAACTAGGCCTTTGAATGGGCTACTAATATGACACTTATACCTAGGCTAGGCTACTAACATTTAGCTCAAGTTCCAACAGTGGGTTCGATGAAGCTAATCGAAGGAACACTGATTTACCATCGTTATTGTATATTCAATTCAGCAATAATCTCGCTTCCAAAGTCCTATGAGATGGAAGTAGTTCATTGTTCCGTGATAAACCTAACGTAGAGAATGAATTAAATCGAGCAGAAACAACCGGTTTCTCTACTAATACAGCCTTCTACCATCTAACGGGATTATTGTATATTGTATGACTATATGAATGTATTATCATGCTGACGCGACCATGTATGTATGTATGTATTGTATATTAGATCCTCCTGCAAGCAGGAACTCGCGAAGAAGCTTCATTGGCTTATCAAAGCCGCAAGCTGACCGAAGTCAGTCTCTCAGATTCATATTTAACGTCCATGATTGTCAATTGTCAACAACTCTGTAACTGGACGACATACATTAATCTTGGAGGGACTCGAACTTGGGACCTTATGATTGAAAGGCACCAGCGTTAACCACTGAGCTAACACTCCTAAATGTATGGTGTGTCACTGTTATAGCAATGCATGTGCATCTCATAGTCATGATTGGTAAACAATGTGAAACTGCATTCGACAGACCATGTTGGAACCGACAAGATATGATAACTATCAAGAGGGCTAGCGCTCCCGTCTGTTATGACTTTTCCGAAATCATTGTCAACTTGTGTTGTTAAATTTTGTTCAATCACCTGCAGACTGTTAGTATTCACAAGGAGAAAGTCGCCCGTCGAGAGATCGGGGTCCTGACGACCAGTAAGAGCTGCCCTCGGACTCACAAGATCGTCGCGCCGAGCAACCAAGAGAAGCAGCAGAAATACAAATCAACTCCAATCGATTACTCCATTCTGGACGACACGGGTCACGGCACCAAGTTAAGTCCGAGTACGAGGCAGCGGGCGCCGAGTAGACGGACCGACTCCATCGGCAGCACCGGCACCAGCGGAAGCGCCGATTTCCCGGTTTCTCTCGGCAGAAATCCTGCACATGCTGGTATTTTAAAGATATTTTCCACTTGAAAATGGTTCTGGTCGTTTATACTCTTTGTTTTTGCACCTCTTCACACCCCTCGTTGAATTGAAACATGGAAAATGGACCGACACTGTCTAAGACCCATCCTTACACACTTGTAGACCGTAGGTTGTGGGGCCGATTCTCATCAGTGTACCTTAATTATGTTAATTTATGTCTTGACATCTGACTGCAAACTTAATCCCAAATGTTTTGTCCGGTAATGATATTTTAGAGTTATGAAGTATTCTGATCAGTTTTTTCCAATAGAACTAGTTGTGTTTGCTGTTCATGTTGGTTAGATTCTTGCATATGTCAGAAATCAGAAAAACACAAAACCCAACGTTGACAAAAGTTGAGACCGAAAGAGGAGTTTTGCTAACGAACAGCAGTGTTCAATTTGATACAAGTCAAGTATTTTTTAGCAGACTTGATAACTTGGTAATTCTTTTACACTTTTGCAATATAATCGTAAATCAAATCTCTACTTCGGACAAAAGTGAAAATCTTCGATCCAACTCCATTTTATAGCTCGTTATAAAAATGGAAATTTTACAAAAAAATAGATTCATTTGATTTGAAAATGTAGATGAGTTCTGCAATGGGTGACCTAACAAATGGTGATAGCTTATTTGTGTAACTGTTTTTCAGTTTTAACGTATTTAACAAATCTGATATGCCTTGCACTATTTCCATCTCTGTTCTCTCCACTCTTCCAGGTCATTATGACTCCATGTCCAGGAGGAAACCGATGGGTGCACCCCCGCCAGCGCCACTCCCTCCCGGAGGGTACACCAGTGCCAGACACGATTCGCAGACATCCCTTCAAAGTTCGCAGAATTCGCCCCTCCCTCAGAGCAAAGACCGACCCCCTTCCCAGATATCAAACATGGGTGCCCCTCCACCGCCCAGTATGACATCAAACATGGCAGGAATGACAATGGCCAACACCGCTCCACCACCGCCATCTATGACCCAAGACAGCACAAGTAGGTCACGTCCCCATCACACAGGGATGGCTCTTTCAAACTTTTTGTTTTCTTTGATAATTC
>JAAAKB020103283.1:0-13044 GCA_010014835.2 Apostichopus leukothele | reverse complement strand
ATATATATATATATATATATATATATAGTCCGTTTGATGCGGGGTGATAAGGGGCCGTAGTGACATGTCGAATGCCATTAATTTCACAGAACGTTTTGAACTCTGAACTTGTGAAACATGGTCCATTTATTTATTACTTACTAACATTTCTGGTACTCCGAATTGTAAAAAGGTTTTCCGCAGGTTTTGGGTGGTGGACCTGAGTCACTCATTACATGCACTTCAATCCATTTTGAGTAAGCATCAATAATGACCAATAACATTTGATCCATGAGAGGACCTGCAGAATCAATATGAATGGGTGACCATGGTCGGTTGGGACGCTGCCATTAATACAATGGTGCTTAAGGGGGTTTCATCTGCTTTCCTGACAGTCAGGATATTCTTTCACTAACATGTCAATGTCCGTAACCAAATTAGGCTACCACAAAAATCCACGGGAAAAACTTTTCATGCGTGACCCTCCCACATGACAATCATGAAGTTCATTTAATATCGATTCACGTTGAAAAGGAGGGATGATTACTCTATTGCCCCAGAAGAAGCATCCTTCCTCTATAGACAATTCATTGCGTCTTTGATAATATGGTTTGAAGGCCTCATTTCTGTGTTCTGGCCAACCACATTTAACATATAGTAATACTTTAGGCATAGTTGCGTCACGTGATGTACCAGTGGAAGGAGGCTACAATTGCGTCGGCATTAGTATGTGCCTTTGTTGGTTTGAAGTTTAGATTGTACTCATACATTGCAAGAGTATGAGCCCAACGCTGAATGCGCGCGGATGCCTGTGGCGGTATTGCGCGACGCTCAGTTAACAACCCAGGCAGTGGTTTGTGATCAGTAACCGGCGTAAAAAGTCGCCCGTAAAGATATGAGTGAAATTTCTTCACGCCAAATACACAAGCCAAGCCTTTCTTTCCATTTAATAGGTCTTTAGAGTTCTTGAAGGCAGTTTACCTACCCTTATGCTCATTTCCATTTAATTACCTTCTTTAATAAATCATAAAGTGGAGCCAAGGTAGTAAAAACTTCCCATAGTAACCAGACCCAGGTGTGACTTCAACTCCGTCACATTTCGTGGTGCGGGTGCGTCCCTGATAGCCTATACCTTGGTTGATAAGGGATGTAGATCTTTCTCATCGATCATATGACCTAGGTATTCGACCGAAGACACCATGAACGTACAATTGTCTCTTCTAAGACGGAGCCCGGCATTTTATAATTGACTAAGTACTTCGTCTAGGATTAGCAAATTTTCCTTGTCCGATGAACCGGTAATGAAGATGTTGCCTATGTAAACCACCACATGAGGTATTCCCTGTAAGATACCTTCGATGGCGCGTTGAAATATCCCGGGGCCGAGGATATCCCAAGCGGTAAACGATTATATTGAAAAAGACCTTCATGGTTATTGATTACCCATAACGCTTGGAATCTTCATCCAACTGTAATTGCTGATATGCTTGACTACTTTAAAATATCGAACATTTCTGTCTAGGTCCACAATTTCTTTAGCATTGAAGAAGTTTTCAACACGTTCAATATATTGCATCCACTCTTCTCTTCCTTCACGAAATTCGTCCAATTGTCCGAATAACGCCATTTCAACAATAAAATGTGAAAATCTGACAAAAATGTCCTTTATGGCGAGAAAATAAATCTTCGCCACTTCTTGTCGTGTTCCCGCTTTAGTACGACAAGATGAAAAACACATTCAATATGCGTGAGTACATATGTCCGTTTTATTCGATAACCAAAAACACCCTGGTATGAGTGAGTGACCTGGAAGTAGGAATATATGAAGTAAGTGTTTAGAATAAACGCAGTCGCTTAGTTCATCTACCACCGGAATGAGGTTTAAAAATAACTAAACCATTCGCTTTGTCAAATTGGAAGTGCAAATGTAACTTTTGCCATTTTCGTAATGGCTAAATAGCAAAACCATGTAACTTATTTAACTATTGGTATAACGAGAATGAAAAATATGCATAATGGTTTGTAAAGACAATACGGAAAGTGCGCCACCGACTTGACTTGATTTGGTGGAATCATCTTTGTTGGTTTATTGAAATGAACACCTCTAATTTGGTTTTATTTCGTTGTCTGGACAAAGTTCCACAGGAGCCTACTATAGTTTTCCACAATCGCCCCTAAAAACACTCGAAAGTTAATGCCTACGAATATTTATGTTTTATTTTTATTCAGTGTCCGAAAATTGCTTATAAAAGTAAGCCATGTGCCTACCAACGCTTCATCCTCCCAACATTTTGTAAACAGTTATCTTTTCAATCAGATTTCCACAAATAGATATTGCTACCAATCTTCCTTTCGTTGTAACTTTGCGAATTTTTGCGAATTTTTGCCCAGCTTAAGTTGTCACTGCCTTCACAACTAACGCCATTGAAAAGTGTAGAAATGGCGAAACAGCCGTTCTGATTGAAAACTTAACGTTACTTAACACTTAACACAGCAGGCCATGCATGGTTCACTTTTTATAAGCAATATTTTGTGATTTGTTTGCTCTCCCGAATTTTACCCATTGACTTATCATAGAGGCAATCGTACGTTGTCCCTAGCGTTGTGCTTTTGACGGTCGCCTATAGGCCTCACTCCAAATGAAACCATAGTTAATTTTTCCAGGTGTCTGAGATCAGATAACGATTTTGTTTACCACGAATATAATGTGTAAGGAATTCATCTAGGCCTTCTCATTGCATAGACATTTGAAGCCAACATGTAGCTTGCGAGAGTCACCAACTAATATAACGATTTTCCCCGATCGATCATACGATATCGATTTACAAACTTAACTTTCCTTTTGAACCAAGCATACGACTTTTTGGTAATTCAAATGTTCGATCAGCATTTATGTATTCTTACGTTAGATCATATTAAGTTCATACGAAAATTCCGTACCTTCCTAACAAAAAAAGAAAAAAAGAAAGAGGGAAATTGAGGGCCCCTTTAACTTTGGTATGTGTTTAGATACAGCCGAACAGGAAAAAAATGTCCTAGCCTTGTAAATATAGTATAGGTCTATGAAGGCCTAGTATATTATTTGTGTGTTAGGTTAGCCTACTCCGACGTCTATGCCACTTGATCATTGATGTGTAAGCCTAGATGCAAATATAAATGTCCCTGTTTCTAAAAACCTTAATTATCATATCATTTAAGTTACTGAAAATATAAAATATACATTCGAACATGTCTGTCAGTGATGACCAATTCCATTTCTGGAGTTTTCTGTTACAAAATCGTCCATTTTAGCCTATATATAGTTGTCGGAAAGGGCCGGAGCTAGCACAACTTGCTCATGTGAGAACCTGACGCTATGATCCGCGCTTTGACGTTGACCAATCAGAGCTGTCAGATCACGTCTCCCGAGCTCTGATGTAATGTTAAACCAATGCGGGAACAATACACAATCACGTGTATACAGTAACCATTGTGACCATGTTGACCAGGGCTTTCCTTTCAGGATCGTGTTTATTTCAACCCTCGGCATGTGTAAACATAACCATGAAATGTTAGCAGTATATCAACAAGGTAATTTTAACCATTGTGGTTTTAGAGTGTACCTACAACCGTTGAAAAATCTATTCCGTTATATTGCTCGTTACAAGTAACAAGAACGTCGTTTCCGCTGAGGAGTACAAAATCCAAAGAAGAACAAAAAGTTTAAAACGTTAAGGAGTCATTAAGGTAAACAAGATGGATAAGAACGGAGTTGAAGTTATGAATTTACCCACCGATTCGCCTGGTTATGTTTTGGAAGATCCGACGGTAAGAAAACTTTGGTCCGTAATGGCGATACTTGTGGCGGCTGTTGGCATTCCTGGGAATATATTGGTTATGATCGCTGTGACTTTCTCGAAACGATTGCAAACCAAGACCAATGCATTTGTCGTGAATTTGGCGTGTTCTGATCTTGCAACGTGCCTCGTCCTTCCGTTCCAAGTTGTCGCTTTGTTGAACGATAGTTGGCCATGGCCAGACCCGTTGTGCACCTTTGTTGCTGTTGTTGTCTGGGTTGGTCTTGGTAGCAGCGTAGTCACTCTCTCCTTAATCGCATTTAACCGTTTCACGTTAATAACTAAATCTCGTATTTACTACGACCAACTATATTCAAAGAGAAATCTTGTCCTCATGTTAGCTTCAGCATGGATCATTCCGATCTTCCTGGTTACGGTCCCACCCTTGTGTGGCCTTGGAAGAATCGGCTACTCGGAGCGGTATAAGTTATGTTCAGCTGACTCAACCCATCCTTTATCGGATGTTTACTCACTCATGAGCAGTGTTCTCGTTGGAGTTCCATGTTTGATCATTATCATTACATGTTACGTCAAAATTTATCGCTTCATTCGAGCTAAAAATCGCGAGCTGTTTTCGAACAACGCCCAATCAGCGGCCTTCAAAAGACAAGTGAAAGTGACAAGGAACTTGTTTTTGGTGGTGTGTTCGTACATCATATGTATAATGCCCTATGCTATCGCCTGTTTGATACCACCCAGCTACCCTGCCATTCCTTGGGTGTCGTTATTTCTTATCGCTAACTGTTGTGTGAATCCAATTATTTATGGACTAAAACATCCTCAGTTTAGAGATGTATTTCGACATATCCTTTCGTGCAAGTTTAGACTTATTCCAGAGCCATCGAAGGTATTGCAGACTCTCACAACCAGTTCTAACGGCGCATAGAAGGCTCATTGGGTACCGTATTTCAAAATAGTGACAATTCTTCGATTAATCCACACAGAAGGCCTGGTTTAGACATGTTCCTTTGAGGAAAGGAAAACGACAAAATGATTTAATAACTCTTTTGACAATATATTGCGTTAACTGTGTTCCTAGTGATTCACTTGTCTATTCTTGTTCTAGCATTTCTTAGAATATGATGTAATACTGTAAACCTGAAAATGGTTTAATATTTAGACAAAGCATTTTAGTGTTGATTTCAAATGTTTGGTGGCATTTATTACTATTCTTTACAATTTTAGAATATTCAATAACATTCACAATATTAATTAATATTAAATAAGTTTCACAAATGACCCAAATAACCCAAAATATATGCTATATATGCACTGCACATTCAACTCTCAATATGAATATCCGTTCAATTTAACTTTTTGCAATAAGTTAAACGGATGTATAATAAGGAAAAAATAAGGAAAGACGGTGTTCGGTTTATTTCCTACAAAAACAACCTTGATGAAACTAATATGCTGATCATTCTTTGATCATTCTTTGATTTATACATGAACGTGGATACTGGCTCAAAGTATACTGAAATTTCAGTTGTTAAGGGATACTCTTCTTGCAAATAAAGATTGAAAAAAAGGTTTTTTAGTATGAAAAATAATAACTGTCCTAAATGAGTGTTCGGTATTGTTGATGTTAATGAGAAGATATTCATATAATTACAGTATATTATAATATTGTGCCCATTTCTTCTCGAATCTCCGAAAGGAATATAATGTGGAATACGGGGATGATGCACGAGGCAAACTCAGACAATAACGGAGCGAGAATTCAGTAGAATTAGGACACACTTATTCACCTCTAGATACATACAGCTTTACAACCTTTCTGAGGCTTAAGGCAAAAGACAACAAAATGTAACAAGCCAAGTCTCTCTAACTCTAAGGCGAATTATCTTTGACTGACTCACATAACTAATATTATTGGGATTTACCTACGCTTATGTTGACATTAATGATTGACTTTACTCATAATCGTTTCCGGAAGATAGAGTAGGCTATCCGGAAACAACTCAGTCTTGGAAAGTCACATATTTAAGTTCCGAAACGAGAGTCGCTTACTTATATGGCCATTGTTGGCTTTCGGGAGAATCGCCAAGACGTGTAGCGTACTTAAAGAGACCCTCCCGGAAACGACAACCGGAGATGCTTGTTGTACCCGTAACAAATAACAATATTTAGTCGAACGTTTAACGTACAATACGATTTTCATTGCTGTTTGTTTTTGAAAGTAAATGTATTTACTCAATGTGTTATCCTCACGTCAACATTTATCTAAATTGTCGGTTATGAAAGCTTAATTAATTCAACTGGAACATGAGAGTTTTTTTATTATTAATAACAGAATTCATGTTTCATATTGTAATGAGTTGGAAAATCCAGAACAGTGAAAGAGTTCCAGCCTACACCGTGATTCGAATTCTGACCTCCCGCTTTATATGCGCGCACCCTAACCAACTACATGGTCGCTGATTGTATGTCCAGAGGTTCTAAACCAGTTACGAAGGTCGTCATTCCATTGTCGGATTTTGCCACATGTATCGAACAATGGCTGGTTCTGGTTTGGTGACATATTTGACCCTAGTCTAGAGATCATCCATGATGCTAACCAACTCGGAATCCTAAGTTCGGATCTCGAAAGACATAATTTGAAGAGACTGTTAAATGAAATGGAAATAAACTACCAAGGCAAATATATATGTATATAGCAAGATTAGAAGTACACATTATTGGAGCCATGCATGGAGACAATGAATAGTTCGTACATCTTTAAAACGGGTACTACTAGTTTGGATTATGTTTATATCAATTTAGTGAAAAATATAGTATTCTGTCATTACCTTCAGAAAGTTACGAAAAATACTTTCAACTTTGTTGCAACTAACAGAACTATCGTGGCATCAGCAACATATCTAAGACGTAACACTTTACTGCCTACTTAATTATATAGGAGTCAATAGTGAACCATACATTGTTTTATTACTGTAATCCGTTTTGCTGTACTACTTTAGTGATCTCAATTCATCTTTAGTTCTTCTGATTTGTTCACATATTTTTCGTTCTATTCCAATTCAATTACAATCTCATTAAAAAAGTAACGAGTTTTAAGTTAAAACATTAGCATTTTTTGTTATTTGTCTGAATGTAATTTTTTTCAAATTTTTAATAATCTACGTTATTCTACAACAAGAGCTGTAATCCCGCGTAAGCATTGTTGAGATACACTTTGTTAATGTATGAGAGGTTCCTGATTCTATACAACACTACCCATAAATATACAGATACTTTGCATCAATATACAAAAGGAGAATGTTTCTGTACAAAAGGCTTTGTAAATATACAGATATCTTGCATCAATATACAAAAGGAGACTGTTTCTGTACAAAAGGCTTTGTTTATATATGTAACCCAGGTCAAGCCCCAAAAGGAATGATTCAGAAAGATTCAAAGGACTCAAACATTTATGGTATGCTTTTGCTGTCTCCTTGTTTATTAAAAAAACACAAGCAAGGATACTTAGTTAGTTGTTCGGTGATAACCGAGCAACCAGGAAAAATAAAGAAAATCTTATACAATTAAATTTAAAACTTAGCCTTTATTAATTACGCCCCTCAATTAAATACGCCCCTTAATTAAGTACGCCCCTTAATTAAATACGCCCCTTAATTAAACCCCAAATAGATGAGCCCTATTTGTATGACGGTGTCGCTGACTTGCCGAGCACCAAAGTAAACCGGATAGGTGTTGTAATTCTCTCCTGACCAGTTCCCGACCTTGAAACACCCGAGAGCTACCAGCAAGGCGTCAATCCATCTATAAAGGTAGTAACAACCCATTAAGTACTATAAAGTATCATAGTCGCTATTGTCCAACTAAAACTACGTAACTTTTATGAGCACAACTAATTATGAAAGATCAAATAACAAGTAAATATAACACAATTAATATATCATAACACGAAACCTCTCCTGGCAAAACGCTTTGATAGTGTAAAAATGCATAAAATTTTTCCATTGAAGCATTACTCAGACACGTAATTTCGTTATGTGGATACACCTTTAATATTGATGTCAACAACCCTATTGTTTTATATTGACATAAAAGGTAATTTGATGTCAACAAAGGTCAATAACTGGAAAAAGCATTTATTAGCCCAATAACTCGATATTTCTACTTGGATAAACTTCACACTTGGTATGTTGATCCAGTTTATCAAATACTGTAGATCTATTATTTCATGCCAAAGGTTCCCATCCAATACTGATCAGGTTTATCAAGTGCGATAGTTCTATCATTTTCTGTCAAGGTTCTCTTCCAATAGTGATCTACAGAGGTCCACGTACCAAACCTTGTATTCATATTTATTCAAAATGTACAACTTTTGTGAACTCAACAATTTGTATGTTGACTGGCCCACAAGATATCCCTATTCATAATTTGAAACCTACAAAACGCTGTAAACATGATAAACTTGAATAGTTTAGTTTGGAGGAGTATGTCATACTTGGTTTACCGATCCACCTTATTACGAGGCTCTTGTGTGCAGTGCTGACTTAAATGCTCTCACAAGACACATGACATGGTAGGATCACTAAGCCAAATGGCTTTCTCCTTTTTGTGAAGCATGCATATAGTTTTTACTATCCCTCCTCCAATCCATTGTAAATGGTATCCGGTCAAGCACAGACATGAATGACATACTCTTACTTTTCATGTTGTCTGGTCATCTTTTAAGTAGAGGACGATGTATTTTTTCTTTAAAAGGGAATGGTTGGACGGTTGGGTGTAACCATTCAACTGACCCTTCTGCCCTTCACTATTTGTGCTTAACTTCATATTTTTATATACTTACTGATGGTTGCCTCAAGCTCATCTGAGACACACTCCTTAAATTTAGCGACCTCTTTCGGAGGAAGAAGGACGTCTGTATATGGAAATATACGTAAATGATATAATATGTTGTTATAAATGGATTGCAACCAGTGAACTGTTCCAGGCGCAGAGAGGAAGACGGAAAATAGATTAATACATATATTGATCGTATTGCTGTTGTAGTTCTTCAATGAGTAATGGGTTGTTTGTGAAGTGATATTATGAATAATGCTAGTGGAACTCAAGTGAGGATGGTTAAGAAACAAAAGGTGTATCTTATCTTGTTCTGCTGGAGGTCCACGTTATATTGTTAGGTGGACATGCATTGTTACTGCTGATCCATAAGTACATTTAATTTGAAGTTGAATGCTGAGAAAGGAGTGCATGCTCATCTGTTTAACGAAGCCCATTACATTGTAACCTTACAATTTATCCTTGCCCTCAGTTCCAACTCCCCGCGGACCGTCTGAGCACAATGGGAAGCTGTGAAGTCGTCTGCACAACTTTGGTATAATGGTGGCCCTGCCGGTGACCCCTAGGCAGTTTGCCTCCTCTCTGTTCGCAATTAAGAAATTGTAGAGCTTCTTTAAAGAAAAAAGGTAGCTGGTAATGGTTTTAGGTTGTTTACCTTCTTTCTGTAAAGATTTTACATTTCGGGAAACAAAAGGTCATCTGGGTCACAAGCAGTCAATTATCTGAAAACCTTTTAAATATGATATCTCATGGTAGAAATCATGGATATACTCCTCGCATGTGGAATATGGATTTTTCATATTGAGTACATGTAGTTGTTGTTGGAGCTTTAATATCATTTGAGGTCACCAGAGGTCAAACTCTGAAATTTTTTAAACATGATAGCTCAAGGTAGGAATGATGGATACTTCTCATACTTGGTGTGTGTATGTATCACCTTAAGTACAAGATCCCTATTGTCATAGGTGGAGGTGTGCATTACCACGTACAGACTGACCCGTAATTCACGTCATAGTGTAATTGTACGGTTAAGTAAGGGTAAATATAGGAGGAAAATGAATAAAAGTTTCTTCTACTGATGAAGGTTGGAATATTGATTGCCTCAAAACTGGGAAAAGAGGTATAGATAATAAATATCCAAATATATTTCTTTTATTTACCTAAAGTGCTGTCCTACAAGAGCCCAGATGGCATATGAGGATATGCGGTCTAAAAGTAATTTGACCATTACTTAATAGCAACATATGTTTGTACAGGGGGTGTATTTCTGTGGGATAAGAAAGAGTAATGATAGCAGAAAGCAGCTCTGCATTATAACAGTTTACCAACCAGAAGAAAGATGACGTCTTGAGGCCCATTGCAGCAGTTTTCGTTGTGAACAGGGTTAGGGGTTGGGACCCAACACTATGAACCTTGATAGCTATATAGAGCTTGTGAGTAATTCAAACTCTGGTAGTAAAGTTCTCTTCCGGGCAACATTCAGCCACCGGGAGGGGTTCCTTTGCCTTTTGATGTTAGTTACTCCTGGGTTTTTCCAGGGCAGGGGCATTCCCTACCCCTCCCCCTGTGGAAGTCAGTTTCCATTTCCTGTGGCTGATTCTTTACATTTATATGCTTCTATTCAGAATAATGTGCATTTCTACTTTGCACTTTTTCAGCTTTGTATATCCACCAACTTGCAGGATATCAGTCCCATGTAGATGGATCAGACTTGCCCCCCCCCCCATACCCCCTTATCGTGAGGGAATATGACAGTAAAAGGGTGTCAGAGACTGTATAGCCAAGAGATTGATTAGTTTGTATACTAGATTCATTGAAGTTACAACTTTGCAAGTCTTATTTGGTGTTATCCATAATACACTACTCACATTAAGATTGTGTACCCCGGCAAGATGATGGTCAATCCTCTTCAACCCTTTTGCAGGACATGCAGTCATAGGACAGTCCCGAAGTCGCCTTCCACAGGGAATTGGTTTACCAATAGGCACCCTGCAAATATATATACAGAAAGAAATAATGTACAATGTTGCATCAAATACCTCACGACAAAATGTTACATTTACCAAAACAATTTTAGGGAAGGCCATGGAATTGTATTTTCTTTTAAATAAGAGAACTGCATGTACAGAACTGCAAAAGGAAAGCTATGCATATACTGCATGGGGCTTTTACCTTTTAAGAAAAACTTAAAAAACATCAAAGCTTCCAATTTGAAACAAAAGTAGACATAACATTCTCTGCCTTTCCTTGGCGCCCTGTATGTTGTGCACTATACGTAAGTGGGTGTCGAGGTACCGTTGCTCACGGTCACAGAGTGCGCAACCAGCTCCTACGTCCCTGAGAATATTAAGAGGAAGACAATGGAATTTATGGTACAAATCAATTTTTTATAGGCTAACATTTCCTTTTAGTTTTTGTGTTGTCGATGACATAGCATAAAGTTTAACCTTAACAACCTTCATTTTATGATTAAAGTACAGATTTCCATTAATTTCAGTATGGATTTTAACATGGATTAGGTTGCAACATCATTTCATTAAATTCATTCTAATGAGGCAATACACAGTTTTAAGCCTAGTTTGAAACTCTTCTCTGTGATTATGGAATAATAACCTCTTTGGTCTTCCATGTTTGAAAGGTAAAATCTGAAAATGATGACAAACTATGTAATCAGCCTAATAGGAACTTGGGATGGGGCATATAAAACATTTTTTTAAATGAGCTCTTCAAGATACACTCTTTCCATCCCCTCCCTCAGAGAAACAAAAGCACGCGATGAAAACGATAAGCAGATACATTGCTCAGAAATCCTATTAAACTTCTTTGTTGTTTCAAATTCCATACTTACATTTCCTTATAAGAAATCATCGTTTGAGACTTATAAAATAGTCTCATATAGCTATGATATTGACATTCTGAGAATGGGAGTGAGGTTTATTACCAAATGGAATCGGTCAACTCTACTAACTGCTACTGATCGTCTAACATGAAACATCCAGAAATTAACTGACCATCCTTGCTGATATTCTTGGGGTAGCATTCAGGGTCATTTGGTGAGGAATGTTAATTTATCTTCCCATATGTGTTTTTTTTAGGGGGGGGGGATTATTCTGTGTATGGTTGCTAAATATAAATAGCTGACAAGGCAGCTCAAAGAACAAAGCAACTCCAGTTTCTATTTTCTGTTAGGTCCTTTCTTTCCATTGCTCAGTGTTGGTCTCTATTTTGCTTTCCTCACTTGCTATTCTTTACTTATTGGTTTAATTATTTCAATAAATAACATTCAAAGAAACCATATTCTTCTTGAGTTGTTGTTTTTATGTATCGCCTGGCAAATGATACTAAATTTCAAGTTCTACTCTTGTCACGGATTTTAATCCTTGGGCTGGTGCTTCCAATTGTTTACTATCTAGTAAGGTAAAGCAGTAACTAGATATAAAAGTTCAAACATGAACAAGAAACACTGACACTGCTTTCCCGTTCAATGTTCAAATCTTACTGAAATTTTACATTGACCAATAGAGACATGTAGCAGAAACGTAGGATTTACTCATCACCTAGGAGACCAAGTATTTTGCATAAAGCGACAGGGCATTTCATTTCAAATAATAACAACTATCTCTGGTCATTTCATAACCAGCGATACGGAGTTAAATCCATTTTACTCATTTAACATTACCATGGCACGGCACGGCATGGTTGATATTGATATGTTAACTTAAATGTGAGACAGGAAAAACAAATTAGCGTTCCGTATATATTGCCATCATATACGTGCTTAAGTGTGTGCACGCCATATACTCTCCTTTTAATGTTGACTGTGATCGTTATCTGATATAATTTACAATCGATGAGTTAGGAGGTCAGCATTAAAGTCAAAGCTTTATATTATTTAAGTTTCTATACACAAAATATTCGTCAGGGTACTGCAGTGATAACTCAGTGTTATGGTACCTACCTGTCTATACACTATAATATTTATTATCTTTATTATTTATAACTTTGGTATATTACATTTTATGATATTCCAAAGTCAAGTTTCGATTTGAGGCCTCGTCCTTATTGGTCGGGATTGTCATGTGACCTTCTTTGTAAGTGTCTGGAATTTTAACTTTGCCAAACAAACTTGTTTGTTCGATATTGGGGGTAACCAACAGTATCTGGTACGAACGCAGTTTGTATTTTAAGAAATCTAACGCAGCTTTTTACCTGCATCAACAATTACTATACTATTGACGGTTGTATCCTACTAAAAAACAAGGATGAAAATAAAGTACATGTGTACATTGTAGTCAGTTAATCCGAGAAAATAACCAGCTGAAGAATGTAGCTATCAGCAGCTGAACAAAGATTGTCATCATCACTATCCTTTAATTAAAAGAACATAACTGCCCTTACTATGGCGAATTTACTTTATATCGGTTGCCCCGCTTTT
>JAAAKB020103173.1:0-13047 GCA_010014835.2 Apostichopus leukothele | reverse complement strand
GACGACATACATTAATCTTGGAGTGACTCAAACTTGGGACCTTATGATTGAAAGGCACCGGCGTTAACCACTGAGCTCACACTCCTAACAGTTAATGGCTATTAAACCTTTTTCACCAATTCACATATACAACGAGACACTAATTCGCATAGACTGGACTGGATGCATCTGCTATGAAGACGTGGTCGCTTTGGGCTGTAACAGTTCATACTTGCTTTGAAAAGTAATTAATAATTATTTAACAGTAATTTCCTAACCTATAACGGCACTTTTGGTTCTCCTGTATGGCAGACACTACAAGCTAACATCAAGAGTAGCTTTTGAAAACTATTTATTCTATTTGATTTCTGTAGAGGGCGCTGTCATATTGATCCTAACAGTGCCTTAGTTACGGCTCTGGGTCCTTTTTATATGCATGAGCGTTCCTGTTTACAGACCTCGAAAGATTTTGTATAGCGCTGTAACAATCAATCTATGTGCTAGTTGCAAAAATATGTATTGCACATTTTTTAAATTTTATTTATATTTTTTATTTGATCACTTTACCAATCTGGATCAGCTCTGTATGGGGGTCTGGTTGTGGGTACTCTGAGAGGGTCATCTTCATCTCTCCTCTCCTGCCTCTCTCTCCTCTCTGTGGACTGGGTCACCGTCGTCGATGATCTAGAATCTGCAGCATCCTGTAGTCCTCGGAACAACTGGTCACAGACTAATTTACGCAACCCTTCGGAGTTTACGAAACACCTGTAAAGACCGGAGAATCACCGCAAAGTTAGCCGAGATCAAAATCGGATGAACTGCAACATACTTCTCCGCCTGTTTAACACAATGTATCTTAAAGTTACTTGCTGTTTTGAACTGACAGGGAACTAACAAGCAGACTGCCTTTGCTGTGTAATTCTTTGACAAATGAACTTCGATAAAGCTTTAATAATTTAATATCAATAACATAATTTTCTTCCGATACAAATCGAGTAAGACTAACTAATGGGGATCTTCAGCGTTTCTGTAGAGGGAGCTGTCATATTGGTCCTAATAGTGCCGTAGTTACGGCTCTTGGTCCTTATAATACGCATGAGCGTTCCTGTTTACAGACCTTTAAAGATTTTGCAAAGCGTTGTAACAATCAATCTATGTGCTAGTTGCGAAAATATGTTGAAAAAAATTCTTGTCTTCATTAATTGCAATAATAATTTCAGGTAAATGTCCAGTACATTCCATTTCGGAGACTTGGATACAGTTTTACTGACGCTAAAAGCTTAAACTCAGTTCGGCGGAATGTGATTGAAAATACTTCTTGTCTTCAATAATTAAGATAATAATCACTGGTAAAGACCAGCATGTTCCATATCGGAAGACTTGGGTACAATTTTACTGACGCTCAAAGCTTAAATTCAGTTCAACGGAACATGATTGAAAATACCTCAAAGAAGCTTTCTGATTGGTTGAAGACCAGACATGTAAAGTTGCCAACAAATGGCAAGGAAGCAAGTGGGGGTCATATCATATCAAGATCATATCATATTTCATTAGAACTATTACTTAGATCATATCATATTTTCATTAGAACTAGTTTTTAGATCATATCATATTTCATTAGAACTAGTACTTAGATCATATCATATTTCATTAGAACTAGTACTTAGATCATATCATATTTCATTAGAACTAGTACTTAGATATCATATCATATTTCATTAGAACTAGTACCTAGATATCATATCATATTTCATTAGAACTAGTACTTAGATCATATCATATTTCATTAGAACTAGTACTTAGATTATATCATATTTCATTAGAACTAGTACTTAGATATCATATCATATTGCATTAGAACTAGTACTTAGATCACATCATATTTCATTAGAACTAGTACCTAGATATCATATCATATTTCATTAGAACTAGTACTTAGATTATATCATATTGCATTAGAACTAGTACTTAGATCATATCAAACCTGTCAAAGTCCTCAAGATGATCAGAATTGATGAAGTCAGCTGTTCTGATGGAGAGATCCAATACTTTATTATCCCGTTCTCTCTGGAAGATGAGAGAAATGACAGAACAGATAAAATGATTCAAAATGAATATTTTTGACAGTAGCCGGTTCCTTTTTCAGTAGAGTTTCTCAGGCCTGAACAGATGTATTTGTTATGTACTGGATAAGTCATCATGGACCAGATTTCTTGAATTAAAAAATAACAAACATGATTCACATGCGGTTACATACATCTTAAACAGACTTGTTTGTACATGCTTCAATACTGCATATCTTCACATGAAAACAACACATGTATACTTTGCACATGTCACTACCGAGGTCAGATGTCACACTTTATGAATATTAATGATCCAGATGATTATGTACTCATTATTTATTCACATAAAAACATTATGTAGACTTTTCAACCTTTCACAGTAGAGTAAATCCTAGCATTGTTTACTTTTGCATAGAGTAATTGGGACTGAAGCCATTAACCATTATGGTAGTTTTGCTAAGTTATAGCATATTGTTACTGAAATGTTTATTTGCTGAGGGAAATTTTTGCTGCTGTTAAATATTTATAAACTCTTTTTCATTTTATTGGTATATGAAGTACAAAACTACACCCCAAAGCCAATGAAACAGAGATCACCATCACCTTTAATATCTATTCAAATTTTTTCATTCTTAGCATCCTAACTTTATCGTATACCATCATCCGTGTCGTCAGGTCTTACCAAGACATGGACAAGAAGAGTGTCGTCAATCCGCAGTACTTTCAGACGATGTAATTCCTCGGAATCTGACGGCTCGTACCTCAAGATGTAGCTTTCATCGGACTCGTTCCAACCGGCTGGTAAAACTTCTGTCTTTTTCTTCGGCTGGGAAAGAAATCCAAAATGGCAATATAAAATAGAAATATATTCAGCCTAGAGAGTTAATGTCATAATTGATATGCACATATGATTGATTGACAGTTATGTCAAGAGTTTACCTTCATCTTGAATCTAGATCAATGTAATATAAATATGTAATGTAAATATATTCTTAAAAGGCGCATTACATGTAAAAAATCTCAACACGTCATACAACATATAAATTGCAAGCAATGAAATAAAATTATCAAATTCAGTAAAAATTAGAAAAGCTAAACTCTCTGATAAAAGAATAAGAATACTTCGTAAAATATTAATACATAAACAATTCTGATTAAAATACTCTTCAATGAGATGAGTCTTCAGTTTAGAATTAAAAGATAAATTTGTCCACTGAGGTAAGTAAATGTGGAAGTCTAAATTCCATAGGCGTGGTGCACAGGTTGAAAAAGCCAGCTCACCCTAGAAATTATTACGTGAGCGTGGTTGATTTAGCCAGAATTCCCCGTCAGAGCTACTATGTAAACTACCGTATACTAGGAACACGCTGACTCAGAAGCTCCTCCAGGTAGACCGGTGCCACACCATGAAGAATTTTATGTCCCATTGCAGGGCTAGGATTACCATATGTCAGGATTTCTACAGACATGTCCTCTGTTCTCTATGGTTCTCGATTGTGATTTGATTTCAGTTTGAGCACAGAGAGGCAAAATATCAATTATAACACTGTTTTCAAAGTTCTGATTTTGCAAGACTGCTTTTTAACTTGAAATCTATACCATCACCATGTAGGTACGGTATTGTTCAAAATAATTCCTAAGGGAAATCCTTGAATAACTTAGACCCCTCCCCAGGCCACATATGCTTGTTCTCTTTTCTTCGGATAAGATAATTATAAATTATCTCTACAGTATCTGGGGAATAATATACTCAATCATAGCTAGTCAGACACACGTGTGTTATAAAACATATATATATATAATAAATCAAAATTTAAGACAATGGTAAAGCCCAACAAACTGTAGATAACTATCCTTGGAGGTCAACCAGGTGAGTCTTACCTGGTAGGTAACACAACGGTCAATGTCAACAATGACTAAGCAAATCTTGAACAAATCATTTACATTGAAACCTGTGGCAAGCTACCCTCTATCAGGCGCGTAGCCAGGAATTTGCCAAGGGGGGGGCGAAAATGTAGGAAAATTTTCAGAGCCGTAGATACGGCATTGCATACTATCTAAGCGTAGTGCCACCATGGTTGGCGCGAAGCATACAAGAAAATTTTGGCTGAAAATGCCTCCCAGATCGCTGGAAATGGCACTTCCCAGGCCTTGTAAGTTGCATCTTAGCATTTGCTCTTTGAAATTACTAGCCATATCATTAAAACATACAAAAAAAATATGCTCAAGGGGGGGGGCGGCTGCCCCCTTCGCCCCCCCCCTTGGCTACGCGCCTGACTGTGTAGTGCTTAGAATTTATGTCTACCACAAAAGTTTTGTCTCCTCGGGAGATGACTCGGAAAAGTTTGCGTAAGGACGTTGGTTGAGGGAAATTATTAATAGCTTTGACCTTAGCCGGTAATAGGCGGTTCCTTTGGAATCAACTGTATGTCCAAGAAATGCAAGGGTAGGAACTCCAACTGATTTTACCTGGGTTAATGACAACTCTTTTTCCTTATCCATATATTCGCTGTTTGATTTGCTAGTGATGAGTTTATCATCGATGTAGACATAACAAAATTCCAGTCCACGCATTACCATATCCATGAAGCGCTGGAATGTTTGTGCCGCATTGCTGAGACTCAATGTCATTCTTTTGCATTGGAAATGACCGAAAGGTGTTGTTATTGCAATTTGCAAATCTTGGAAGAAACTTTGCGCCATTAGGTGAAAGCAGAAAAGTCAGAAACGGTTCGTAATAGAAAATACAGGATCCATCCATAATATGATTTAAAGTATGTTGAGATAATTCACAAAATATGAAAAGTTTATATAATGAAATGAAGTAATGCGATTTCGATTAAATAAATCAATAGCGGTCGGATAGGAATGATTCCCAAATCGATGAGAATTATCCTATCTAAAATAAGAAGGCGATTAACGTTGTTGGTAGCTCATCGTGTTGAGCGGTCTAAGTCTAAGTTCAAACTAGCAATACTACAAAGGGTAATTGAGGGTGCTATCAATTGATGGAAATAGTAGTGTCAAATTACGCCGCTACATACATACTGTTATGTTATTTTACCTTTATTTGCATGGGAAAGGATACAACTAAGTGATACACTGGTGCTTGTTTACCCAATGGTTGGTTAAATAACTATGACACTCTCATATATACCTGATCGTCCGTTCAGTAGGCATTGCTTACTGTATCAACCAATCATCCGATAAATATGCCTTGTGGAATGCTTGGTTAACCAACTAGGGAACTTAACACAAATGTTGGCAAATGTCCGACCTGGGCAGAAATTTTGTTTTGGTTAAGGTGCTATCATTTCCATCATTTTAAATACATTCATGTAATACAGTACATGTATTGATTTTGTAGAATGTGTTATTGAATGTAAGGCCATTTGCAAGAAAGTCTGAAATGTTATGTTTATTTGGGAGGTGAGGACATTGAAATTATTGTTCTGCTTATGAAGATTAATTTTGGTCTCTTACAGTGACCTCATTATGTCTTCCTTTATGCAAAACCTCATTGAGGATCAGATTTATATTGTGGATAATCAAAGACTATGTTATTGTCTGAACTCTTTGAATGTGACCAAATTTTGGCAAAAAAAGTACAAGTCATTTCCTACAGAATGGTATCAAAAATGTATATATTTTTGAAACCATTGAGATTGAGTGCATAATGAGGCCTTAAAAAGATACAGCACTTGAAGGTTTAAAATAATTCATAATACGTTGCGAACAAATACACAGGATACATTGACGTGAACAGATATAATGGAATGCACATCATTATAATGAATAAATTTCACAATTTTATATCTCAACAATGGAACAAGTTAGCATTAAGCTAATGTTTGAACCTGGAAGACAGATCAATGGGTTTCTTTTTACATGCTCTGTGTTATGTATCTTTTTAAAAAAATTAACATCTTTATACATTTAATACTAGTTTTTATATTTGTCTTTCCCATTTTCATCCAAATACAGGAGAACATTAAGAAAGGATCAGAGGCAAGCAAACTGAGCCAGCTCCTGGATGCTGTCCAAGATTTTTGCGACAATCTTGATGTAATATTCTCACAGTCGGTGTCTGTTGAAAGTCTTTGGATTCTTATTGGTCCAACTGTGGCCACACCTAAGGAGGTTTTCCAGATTCACTTTTCTAATCATTCTGTCTCAGAGCCATTGAGTACTATTCCATCGACCAAACTGTGTAGCCGTCTTCTACACAAGAGTCTAGTTACATACAATGCATTAATTGATACCAATCCACCTCCGATTACATCATTGCATATACTGTTTCAAGGTCAAAGGTCGAGTAATATACAATGGTTTAAACCCAAGCACAGTTTCAAGGTCCCTAAGAGAGGGCAGTCTTTTACATTTCATATTTTGAGCTCTAAAGAGTTGTCGATGGTAGAGGATCATCAGGAAGCATCAAATATGGCCAAAGAGAAGGATCCTCATCTACACCAAAGAGAAGACTTCAACAGGATAGGAAACAACACCAGCGATTACAGCAGAGAAGAAGATTTGATATGGTATGCAGCACCAAAGGCAATTAAAGGTGTGAGAGATACTGTCCTATGTATACCAAAGCAAGGAGAAACATGGGTGCAATAAATACACAATATTGAAGATGATAATCAAAATGTTGATGTGTGATGAATTTAAGGTGTACATTTAAATAGAATTTTAACTTACTAGAATCTAGTTGAACTATTTACAGTACTATTCAAGATAATGAGATTTTTATATTCAGGTTTAGACAAGTTTCGTTCCATCTTATTACCTAGATTGTATTTCGTTGGCTTTGTAAGTCAATGACATAATAGAAGTCTGAATTGCAATTACAGTATTATTTTACAGGATTTCATTTTGGAAGTCAAAACTCATGTAAATTAATGTTAACATCAAAAAATATTTGTACAAACTAAAGAAAAATGTTCATTTGTGAATTCTATCAGAAAATTTTTGTTTCATTTTTATTGAGAAGCATAAAATCTATGACCACTACCTAAAACATAATCTATGAATAAGTACCTAAATCATATACTGTGAGTAACAGTATTTACACATACTGCGTATGTCAAATGTCAGGAACGCACACAACAATGTATCATTGTATTTACTACTTGGGTTGACGTGATGCAGTTTTGTGTGTGAATCTGAATTTGGTACGGGGTGGGGGGGGGAGGGGGTGGGGAGGAGAATGAGCGAAGGATTCTGGTATAGATTTGTGGATTATGATGTCTTACTGTGGTTGCAATGTTATCGAAGTACAAATTGGGTATTGGGTTAGTATTTTACCCTTTTGGTAGATTTTGGTCGACTCAGTCTCATTTGAAAGTTGGACCAAGATAGTCTGACTCCTGTACTTAAGTTTCTTTACAATATCAGAACTGTTTCTCCAATCTTAGAATCACTTTGAGGAATACGTAGAAAGGATTAAGTAACCACCCACCCACTAAGTCTTCTCTCCACAAATCCTCTTAGAAGTGTTTGTGAGGGGGAGGGGGATGCAAAAGATTGATTCAGTTTAATTGTAACTTAATAAACTTGTTAAAATGATTGCACCAAACTTGATTGAAAGACTGCCTTGACCAGTCTCTGCCACATTGCATACTGTACCTTGGAAGCTCTACGATTCTCACAAATGTATGAATGCCATATAATTAAATATCTCCAAATCAGTCAAAGAAATGAGTTGTAAGCTTTTCAAGCATTGCCTGCTACTCTCTTACATAAATCAGTTTTGGAGGATGTTACGATTTACTCGTTATCAGAGCACAACATTATTCATAATTATTTATCAGCATTTATAATAAAGTGTTCTCATGTGGTTTCATTTATATCAACACTGGGTGCTTTAAGCCTTTAATGCCTTGACCACTTGACCACAATGCTCTCGATGGTTACATTATAGGAATGACCCACATCCAGCACGTGACCCAAAAATGACCTGCTTCAATAAGTCAATACCATATCCAAATGTTTATATCTTATAACAAGAATATCTGTCAACATTAAAGAGTTATTCATGACACCATATCCTATTTGTAGATCTGACATCATCCTCTGTGAAGTTGAATCTCCTAAGATGTTACACTTGTTTTGTCATGGTGTTGCAGGATATATGCAGTATATATTGACAGTGCAGTATATATATTGACAGTGCAGTATTTTGATACTACTCAATCCATTGCATTGATTAAAATTCTACAAAGCATTATTGCAATGTGTTTCTATATAAAACTTGTCTGTATATATACTGTATTGATTCAATTAATTCTCAACCTTGCTAGAAAAGTGGGAATTCTTTACTCAGTTTTGAAAAGGAAAATTTGAGATGGGGGGGATGTGGATACGCTGGAGAGGATGGATAGCTATGGATACAAAATTACTGATCCAGTAGTTGTTATCACTGGATAGTCAGAAATTCCAGAATGGTACCATCTTTATGGCTACCATAACATCTTGTTTTCAAGAAGTATGTTTGTTCACAGAGCTTTCACAGTGTGTGTCAGGGAGTATCACAATGTGGTATTAATGTAAAACTGTGTGATACCTGTTCTGCAATTTTTTTCTGTTCCATTCGACATACTCTCAGCTGGGACATCTTTCTGTGGTCGTGTTAAAGTCAAGTATATCAAAATTTATCTCAGGGGTTGTCATTTCTCTGGCTCAGCATGGTTTGTAGAAGTGGTCTTTCCAAATTGAATGCTCTGGCACCTTATACTTACTAAAATGGCAAAACAGACATGTCCCAGATTCTGTATGGTAATTTAACTAAATAAGAAAATGAAATGAAAGGGATGTAAAACTCAGTATATTAGCACTTGTTTGCTTGAGAAAGGACATCAAGATATTTGTCCATGGACTTGGTCGAGTTGCTTTCTTCATTGAGAGAGTTGAGATATTTCTTGTGAGCTTAAAAATGTTCTATACCTCAATAATATTATATAATAGAGTGAGTGTGTGAGCAATTGTGTGGGGTTTCAGTTGTATGGTATACAAGTTCAGCCAGGAGTCAGGACCAAAAATGCTAAATCATGTTAGGTTTCTGGAATAATATCCATAAATAATTAAGCTTCAGCCGCAGATATTTTTTTTTTCTGTTTCAGCTTTCATATTGCAGAATCCAAACCATGTAACACAATTTGACTCTTGTTACATGAATATTCAATTCTACATAGCAACCATTTTGCAGTGATATGCCTGCAAGGATATTATTCTTCGCATGACGTCATTGAACAGAATACCAAGAAACAATTTTCAAAGTCCAATTGTTTGTATTTTTCTAAGAAAAAAAAACAGGCAACTTTCTGTTTAATATGCCACTATTCAACTAAATTACTGTGCTGACTCCAAAATCTATCTTGTAATAGATGCTGTGTATTACTGACTGTGGATGACAGTTTTATTACCATAGCAACAATCCTATCAGCCAGGTTCATTTGTTCATGTCTCTTCATAACTGTGTGTGACTTACAATTGATCATTTGAGTCTTGGCATTGCACTGAACTTTGCAGACTTGTTTATGTTGCTAGTACCAATGAACAATTTATGTGAAAGATTCCATTTTATTATCAAATGTTCATGCCATATCATATATTATATATACTAGATCTTCCTTCTTTGATATTTCATAATAAAATGTGTAGAACATTTTTATAAAATTGATTTCATTATTGTACATTTTTTCTTTACTTTAAAGTTTTTATACTTCCTATGGGATTACAGAAATTAATAGCTGTCACATTTGTTGTACAGAATAAATGAGTTTTCCTTTCTTTACATTAAGAGGATATGCCAATCAAGTACCCTATTTGAAGATGTAGTTCCTGTCTTCAGTGGTAGTTGTAATAACAAGATGAATGCATAGAAAGATGGACACAAAAAGTCACAAATTAATTGTTTTCAGTATTTTATTGCAGTTTGATCTCTCATGATGTAAGTAATTGGTCATTTCTAGACTTCTGAGTTTAATATGTTAGCATTGTAGCTTATCTTAGCCTCAAAATTGAGAGTTGTTAATGTCAACTCTTTAACACAACATTAAAGTTCAGATAACATTAAGTTAAAATAACATTGCAGAGCAAAAGCATTAATCTGTATTCACCTACCAGTTCTCTAAGACTTATTTGTTAAACCTTGTTCTCTGTAATACCTGCTTAATAATAATTGATAAATTAATAAGTTAATCAGATAAAAGGCAATGTATCACACTTTGGCTATTCATGCCTGCTGAAGGATCTCATCTATAATGGCTTGTTTTTCCTTCATTTCATTTTCATCTAAAACTAAGCATTAGACCTCGGTGTAAAAAGAATAAAAGCCCCTTACTCCGTAAATATCAAATAACGGGTCAAGGACATTTTACTTTGTTTTGCAATCGAAGGTTAATGTCATTTCTGAAAGCATTCTGGTTATTTTAATCAGCTCGATAAATAAACTCTTAAAATGTTAACGTAAACAAAGCTTACTACAATATGACAATGAACAATTTTCCCATTGAAGATATTACAGTCAATGACCTTTCACCCTCCACACAATCCTAACCAAAACATTAAAATTTATATTAAAAAAAAAACATCACATCACATTGCTAGAAGATCTTCTCTGTTACAGATTTTGCCTAATTTAAAATTTCATATTCAACAGTTTCTAAACTAATATATTTAGCAAAATTTGATAGACAAAGGCATTTGTCAAGGAGGCAGAATTAGGTCTCTTGGCAAAAGATTGCAAAAGAGCGTGGTATCCCTCACCTCCAAACATGTTTTTTAATTTCGTGGAGCCTTGCATTCTTCTTTCTACTATCACCAACATTAACTGGACTAGCCAACCTCCTGTGGGGCAAGTATGTAACAAATCAAAAACTAATCAAGAAGGAATGATGCCTCATTGTCAATATTAATTGACATAATTTGTCTGAGTTGTACGTGAGTAAATCTGCACGTCTGTGCATCTGCTTCTGACACTTAAAGACAACTCAAGTTTAAACAGTTCGACCACAACTCGATGAGCGTCCCTCGCTCAGAATTCCTCGAATTTTTTTTAAGAACCTTTCTCCTGCATAAATTTTCACACATAATATTTCTGAATATTGCACAGAAACTATACAGGCCTTTTAAATTTTTAATGTACAATTTTCTTGATCGTGAAAGAAACGCATATAGTACACAAACTTTACAAATATTACAAAAAATGGACCGTACCGAAACTGACACACAAGACTGGTAGCAAGAAAATATGATGACATCGACTTATGAAGTACTATATATAGTAAGAAAGGAACAGACGAATAAAAAGCTGCACTGCGGTAGTTAAGTGTTTACAAAACATTGGTAAACTTAATCAAACAAACCTAGTGACCTTTATTATGTAGTACATACATACAGATGGTATCAACATTAAGTACTTTCAGTTTAATTCAAGATGTTAATGTTTACTGTTCTACATAAACCATGGCAAGCCAAACGGATACAAAACACACCAGTTGGACTTCTCTATGGATTACCAACTTTAAGTACTGGCTGTGTTTTGGTTAGGCGATCATAATTCCGTTACAAATCTTCTTCCTGTTTTTTTTATAGTTTTTGCATCCCTCCGTCGGCCGTGATCTCCTTGGTGACCCAAAGAATATAAAATGTTCACAGGCAGTTGGATTCTTGGCATAATCACCGATAAAAAGGTCAAAAGTAGTTAACTGTGAAGGCATCACCGTACGTCTTCTGTACAAAGTACTTTTTAAGATCACGATTTTCCCAACCTATGGATCCGAATATCTCGTAGAGTCCACTCTATTGTTTGTCTCCTTCCAATCACCGTAATATCTTTTAGCAACACTTGCACAGAGGTATCCACACAAAAAACAAAGTTAGCACCATGATGTGTAACTGACTCGATTGCCTTTTCAACCTCAAGAGTAGTGATAGGCAGAAAATATCAGCTACAACCTGAAAATACTTGGAAAGGTGAAAGGTCTCTTAACTTTGCACTTGCTTTCAATCAGCTCTCCTGGGAAGTGAGAAAAGAAAGAAAGAAAGCATAAATCATCTACTAAGATCTCGGGAAGTATCGTCGTTTACAATACAGAGGGTCAATCCATTCTTTTTCTGCTGTAGGTGGAGGGGCAGGTCAACATTATGATATAAACGAAGTCACATAACAATGTTAATATGTTCATTTGCAGTCAACGTTATAAAAGTTAAGAATGGACAGTACCTTGTTGATATTACTTTAATTTTGTACATATCTGTAATACTTAACTAATAAATTCATGGGAATAGTAAAGTTTGCCAGTCATTTATTCATACCCAGTTAACAAGTATAATACCTCAGATGTTACAGTACAGTTTCCTTCTTGTTACTATTGTAAGAGTGTTGACGAATAAAGTTAAAAGGATATGCCTGCATATCGGGTTGTGACATTGTACACTAGACTTCTCACTATTCCTTCCTTTAAGGGTGTACTATCAATCTTGGCAGGTCATCGCCCGACAAAATGTTCTCAAACCGCTATTAAAGTACAATCTATATTCCAGGGTAAGTCGTATACAGGCTACAGCACAACAAATGCTCTGAGCAGGACACTGAAGTTGAAGAACTTCCTCTTGGCAGTTTACTTTGTTTACTTAAGGAGAAGTCAAGACTTTCTCCAGACTGTATAACATTGTGTAATATTGTCTGTGCAAACTGATCCCTTTCGAAGTAGATGCTTCCAACTAGGTACGGAAAAGCAGATTTCCTGAGTTTTTTGTTGTAAATACTGAGCATATTTGCAGAACCGATGCTGACACTTACCATTATCGGAGTATGTGCTGAGACAAAGTCTGTTGGTCTTTGCACAGAGGCTTGTCTTGGGTTCCTTCACAGGCATACCAATAAGAACTGTAATGAAATGATGAAATGCTGTTAAGTGAATGGTTGAAATCACAGATACGATACCACATACAGTTTGACAAGATTCGGGACGGCAATCCTCCCTCCCTCCACCTC
>JAAAKB020102952.1:0-13051 GCA_010014835.2 Apostichopus leukothele | reverse complement strand
CTACCCTTCATCCCCTATAACCCCCACAAGCCCCAATTTGAATTAACCAAAAAGAAGGGTCTTTCTTTAGATAATTTCCATTATTGAGTAGGTACTATTCTACTGTTTGTTCTGGGTAGCATAGAGCTATGGACATTTTGTCTAATTCAGTTATATCAATTGCTGCTGTATAGAATTTTAAGAATTCACCCAGAATTTTTCTTTTCCCTTCTTCTGTCCCTACCTATTCCACAAACCGCTTCCCAATCCCTCAAATTAAAATAACAAATTCAAAATAATAATAATAATAATAAAAGAAATAAAGAAAAAAAACTAAAAGGAAAACAAAAGAAAGAATTTAAATGGGAACATTTCCTTTCTGCACAGTATATTGTGCATTTCCAAATACCTTGATTGCTTTTAATGTATCGCTGGCGTGATTCCAGTCAATTTACTGGTTGGAATTCATAAATTCCAAACATAGTATAGTTTGATTATCTATAAAGGCAGGGAGAAACACTTCAAGGGCATTATGCTCTCCTGAGCTCTGAATGTGATACTGATCATGACATTTCTTTTCCCTTGATTACATTTGTGGCATGTTAGAGAATGATAAGCTCTCTGAAAGAATCCTCACAGCTCCTGAATCATCATTTACTCAGTTGGTATGAGACTTTTGAGGATATATTTGGATGATACCGCAGCTTTTGTTGTTAGTTGCTTTATAGTGTACAGTACTACATATAAGGCCCTTCATTCTCGACCCCGGTTAGTCACGATTGATGAGAATTATCGGTATGTCAAATGCATGGATATTTTAGACTTGGAATGCACGTGTATGCAAGATAATAAATCTCATTTTATGGGTAGTATTGTCAGATGTGTTATAAGTATCATGAAAGGATGTGTTTTGCCTCTATTATGTTCATCTTATTTCTGCATTCAGTTGATTAATTGGGCATTAAATATGGGGAGAGGGGGGGGGGGGGAAGGCCAGAGAAATCAGGTAAACAATAATCCATAACATTAATGTGTTCTTTTCTTTCTAGCCTGGCAAATTTTACCCTTCTCCCCGTGTAACTAACTTGAACTTGGGTGTACTTTTACACATACTATAAAGTGATCATATGCTCCATTTCAAGTTTCAAGTTTATATGAAAGGGATAGTGTTTAGTTGTTGTAAAGAAATGTTGACAAAGGGCATGGAAATATCACAGAGCACACATGTCCATAGTGATCAATATCCACAGTGTAATGAATGGTTATAATTTAACTTACTTTCATTCAAAATGTAATTACCTACAATTTAATAGGAGGAAGTTGTGGAGTTGTTGAATTTTTAACTGGCTGTTTGGAATATTGTCGACTTCTCTATTAAGCATCATATGTGGTTTGCCAGTTGAATTTATTGCGATTTTACTTTTCTGCATTTGTCACTTTTGGAAAAGTAGGGGACATCCATGGCTTAAGTTTTGCCATCAAATAATTGTTAGTAAGTATGTACACGTACTCCAACATTAGTTTGAAATTTCTCTCATACTTTTCTTGAGAATTGCTGGCTATGTAGATGAGTCATGAATACTACTTATTATCAGTCGAACATGGCTGTATCTTTTCAAAATCTGCTTCCCTGGAGGTTCTGACCATTGAAATTATTCCCAGAAAGCGATTATTGCTTTGGCAATAAAATTCATGTTGAACTTTTGATATGATGGCCATTATTTGAATTTCTAGCATATTTTGGAGGGGGGCAATGCTAATGACCTTTATTAATGCACATTTGCAACTTTGTTTGGATTGGGTGCCCAGGATGTACTAGGATGAACTAGCCAGGATGAACTAGCCAGGCTGTCTCTCTCATCTTGTCAGATGGAGCTTGCCTCTTTCATGGTCTAAACAATAGTATTGAATTTACCCTACAGGTCAGGATGCTATAAATCAACTGAATGGCAGAAGTCGAGCAATGCTCATGAAAGAAACATTTAGTACCTTAATTGCCTCACAGTTGAATGTAATTTGTGATAATTTACTGAACGACCTACCACTTGTGAAAGGCCGTCTCCTCAATCGATGTGTAAATCAAGCGGTGCTAGGTTTTCAATTTTTTTTTTATCAGCAACGAAGTGTTTATGCTGATGAGGCACTCTTTCATCACATCGTCTGAAGTCTACAAACCATATTCCTCATTCTACAGCATACTCAAGGATGATAGCTCTTTTCTCTCTCTGCTTTCATTTTGTCACACATACAAATGTATGTTACAAGCCAAGCCTGTCTACTATTAAAGGTCACGGGACACAGAGCAGATTCCCTTCAAACTTTCACAGATTGAGAAGCTATATATCAAAACACTATACACCAAATTTGGAGTTCTTTGATTGTTTCATAGCTGTTTTAATTAAGTTAATTACCAAGCTCATCCTGTAAGATGATAGACGTCATAGGGGGAACTACCACAGTGGCCAAAACGATATAGGCAGAATGTGCTAACCAAGATCAAAGACATAAACAATACAAATATCAAAAATCAACAAAATATCTGAAATTGGTGCACAACAGTACAGAGATTTGTGCAAGTTTCGTGTTCCTCTAACACTGGTAGCTCAGTAATTCTGCACTCAGCTAGCCTAGCTACCTAAGACCAAGATTTATTTCCGAGTTATTTCTATCATGGGGAAAGTTAGGTAACAATATCCCACCTAGGCCTAACTACTAATACAATTTTTTAATATTTCATTTGTTTTAAACAATTTACTTCACTCCTCTCTCACCTGTCTCCCATATGTACTGTATGCACTCTTTTCTTCTACCTAGCTGACAATAGTATGTAGCATTCTTGCACTGGTTGCCCCTAGACCTCTCTTTATGAAAACTTAGCATTTGGCTTTCAATATCTATGTCAATTTTCTATTTTTAGCAATGCATCTTTCAGATATGTTGCAGAATGAATGGATAGATACATGTGCATGTAATTAGTCTATTTATAAGTACAGGTGAATTTTCTTAAACACCTTTCAAAACTTTCTGATTCCCCAGGCAACACAGCTGTTTCTGAGTCATCTTAACAATATAAGAGAGAATTATGGTGCCACACCGGTGTCTTGGAAGATGGCTGTACGTTTCTTGATGGCCAGGAAGTTTGATGTGAAAAGGGCATTGGAACTCTTCAGAAATCATACGGTAGATATTTAACCCTGTTCATGTCAGTAAAGAGTCGTTATGCCATTAAGTTCCTTTCTTTATAACCTGTCTTCTCACGACTTTATCACTTTCACTCTGAAAGTGACCAGCCACTCTCTGAGGGTGCACAGTGCTAAGATGGTTTCTCTCTAGACATGGTAGAGCTAGAGTGCTAATGTTGTGTGGAGACAGGTAAGCTTGTCGCTAATTAATATGCAAAATCTGGTACTTTGGTTACAGTTTTTGTGTGGCTTCCGCAGTTGGAACTCCTTGAGAGAAAAATTTCTCGCTCTCCTGATAAATATCCATTTCACATGGACATTTCTAATGGTGGGGTTCCAGGTTACATTCAAGCAACAAATATCTATTGTGAGGAACAAGATAACTTGGAAAGGAGTTTACATTATTATATTGTTGCATATTTTTGCATTGACTATGTTGCCTCCCTTACCTGTCTCCTCACAGCCACAGCAATCTCACCCTACCATACCAATAATGAACCGATATCCATTTCATCACTGTACACCCTTCGGCAACCGATCTGTACAGATCAATGCCCCTTCATCTCATCCCCATAGCTGGTGTACTAAAGTTTACAAGAGTTCACTGACACTGCGAATACCACCTACACTGTGTATATACCAAACCATCAACAACACTCCAAGTAACCTAAGAGACTGTTCATGGTGCTCCTTATATTGGCATATAAAGTCAAGTTTTTATAGTTATGTGCATATAAACCTGGCCTTGGCATTCCAAGAAAGACTCTTGACAATTTTGTTGAAGGGGTTGATGTTCTTTAAAACCTCCATATTTTTATTTTTTTAACTTTGATATGACTTACACTGATGACTTGCTGGTTATTGTTTACTCTTGTAAAATACTGTATATCTGTAGTGTATAATATGATAGGAAACACTTTGCATCTCTTTGTATCTATTTGGTAACTTCTTTCTTCGCTGCTGCTGTTGCCTCCTCCTCCTCCATCTTAGTCTTACCCTAGATGACTAAAAGTGTTTCAATATTTGTGAACTGGTTATTTGAACTTTTTCCTTAGAGTTTTATAAGCAATAATAAGAAGGTTTTTCATACAGGTTTCACAGCATTGCTCTCAATAGGCCCTTCCATCTTCCTGTAGTCACTCAGTGTTTGGTTCTACTGCCTTTGTTTTTATGGAAAATCTTCAGATTTTAACCCCTTAGGTATTTTGGTCACCTCAGTTTATTCTTGGTTTTTCGCTTCTCGTCCATTTTGTAAATCACTTTGCTTGTTGTCCTAGATTGTGTTGTTATTGTATGTTGTCTCCTCACAACAAGAGCACTCTCTTGCTCTGTAATGTCTAACACGATGTGGTAAACCTTTTGAAGTACTTTGGCAGCTTTGGTAAATTATTACTGGGAGAAATTGATAGTGCTTGATATTGGAACAAGGATTCTTACTGCTTTTAATGTGCAGATCTATTTATATCCAGATACAGGAAAGTACAATTTAAATAGAAAAGGGGATTTATCAAAATAAAGCAAAACTAATCTTTTCAATGACTTCAAGTGTGTAACATAATTTTAAAATAAAAATAATTCACTGAGCTTTCTCCTGTTCACATGCACTCTACTGCAAGTTTCAGAATTTTAGATCCGAAATGAGAAGGACATTGATCTGAAGGGGTCAGTTGAGGGCCCAGTGCAAAATGTCGGATTTTTGTTATCTCCAAGGGTCGGAGTGATGTACCGGTGACAGTTTCATTTTTGGTAAACACCCAAACCAGTCGAAAATTAGGCTGTCTCTTTAGAAGCACAATGCAGTCAACGACCCATGTTTTCTTCTTATAGATGCTAAGTTTGATGTGTATATAAGTGGCATCCACTAATTTATCAACATATGGACACAATTTTACTATCACTCATTTCAGCTCTCTGTCTCATGCAACACCTTTGATCTTTGGTTTGTGTGTGAACGCCACCATTGGAAAGTAATGTTATCCACTAAGATATATTCTAATCTTCCACAATTTTAATTACCTGCAAATTATCATTTGCGGCTCAAGATTACGACCGATTAAAGAAGAGAAAAAATGCTAATCAATTTTGAACTGCATTGCACTGTGTTCCTAAATGTCAAATGGGTGGGTACCTCTCAGCCAAGAGCGGCTCGCATATCTATTTAGGTTTATATTTGATGCAGGTCTTGTGGGAGTTTGCATCGAGTACTCTTTAGCCTATATGCTGGCCTATATTTAAAATAGCCACACACAGTTGAAGTCTTATCTACATTAACTGTATGAGAGGCTGTGATAAAGGTAATTGCACGAATGGTAGCAATATCATCATATACTTGGTGTATGTTTTTTTTTCTGTTTTTTTTTCTTCGTAATCCTTGGTCTGCTTTAACATCTATGCAGACATACTATTACAGAGTAAATGTTAAGGATTTTCTCCGGTTGACGCTCGGACGACCAGTCCTGGCGTTTTGGTTGTCGGAACAGCAAATTTATTTGTCTGGAAAAATGTAGCAAAATAACATTGAACAATCTGTATACTGTAGGAGATATGTAAAGGTTGGTGAACAGAACACCAGCTTTGGGGTTGATACTGAATTTATCATATTTAGCTGTAAGGCAATCTGAATTTGAAATAAACGCATACTGGACACCCTCCACAGCTACAGAATTTTGAAAAATTGAAAAGATTTCGCTCACAAAAATGTAGTGTTTCTTCCTGGCTGGTAGATTCGGAAGGAGGAGTTAGTGGGCGGTGCCTAGGGAGCGAGGGCGCAGTGCTAAAATATTCCAAATGTGTAGTTAGGTAGATAGGAAAGTGCAATAGTGGAGTGGGAGACAGGTAAGAGAGGAGCGAAGTAAATTACTATTTTTATTTCCTGATATTTAACGTAGACAATTTTGAGCACAAGGAACTGGGTTCTGATAAATTTTAGATGGTAAATAGTTTTCTTAAGTTTACTAAAGAGGTATTTCAAGGTCTGTCAATGGCCTTGAAAGGCCAGAATAGTGTTCTACTAGTGGGCATGAAATCGAACCAAGGTTTTGCATTTTGCACAGAGTACCCGGGAAATCACAATCATATTCATAGTGCACTTGGATGTTCTTGTCCCAACTGAGTCTGTCAATGGCAATGTATTTGTGTATTCTCGTATCATATGTAAGAGGTGGAGTAAGGATAAGCAATATTTAGTGAGTTCCCTATTGACTCAACACAGCTCCTGCTTCTGGATCGCAGACCCAAGAGTTTGAGTTTGCAGTTACTCTTATGTTCAAACAATCTGCACTTTTTGAGTTATTATGCAAGTGCTGGAAATAAATTTGCCTCACATGTACATACTGTATTTTAAGCACATATAAGTGCTTAAAGTGTATATGTTCACAGTACAGTACATGTTCACATCTAGGTCTCAAGTGGCTAACTAGGCCTGAACTTACATCTAAGATTATTTCTTGAATCGTCATTTTAGCCAGACAATTTTTGAATTTTTCTACACTTGCAACATTCTAGTCCAATCAAGTATGTGTGCATGTTCAACAAATCCACAGGCTACATAAACTCAAGAACATAAGTAAATCTACAGTAGTATAATACTCACATTCTTGTTGAGTCACGGTGATGTTGCAGTTGTTGAAGACAGTGTTATGAACTCCTGACACACGTGCAGAATCGCTGATTGATGACTCCTTACAAAATGTAGAAATGCAATGACAGCTATGTGCATATTATGAGCTACTACGTATTAAGAAGCATTAACTATTAAACTGCAATAGGTTGAAGATCTTTGTGAATGTAACACTTCTCTTAATCAAATACTATCAAGGCAAAAGTTGCCGTCATGCCCTTGTTGTTTTGCCGTCGGTGCCCTGCCTATCTTTCAGTGCTGTACATTCCGAGTAGTACACTAAGTTACACTATAGAGTAACCCACATCATGAGATTTTGTTTGATCCGTCCAAGAAACCTTGCTCTTCGACGATCTTTTCACTTTCACAAAGTCAGTGGGACTTCTCCAATGGCAATGAGTTGACTGTATGCAAGGAAAATCAGTAAATCACACGTAAAATCCCATTGACTTTGTACGGAGATTGTTCACGAACTTCAAGGGGCATTCCCTCCATTTGTAGACATACAGCGTAGACATCTTTTAAAATCTAACATATTACCATTTATCACAGGGAAAGGGTTGAGCTTACAGAGTACGTAATGTACTTTAAAACCATTCATAAACTTGTGTTAAATAGTCATTTCTTAACTAATGAAAATTTTTTGTTGAACATCGATATCATGACTGCCTGGATGTGCAGGCAACCCCGAAACAGTCGAATATAGTTCTAGCAGCCGAGGCAGACTACTAGGCCTAACAATAAATATTTGGAAATTCCCTTCTGAACTTAAAATATAAGAGCCCTAAATTACTACAATATACAAAACTTTTTAACAAGTTGTAACCACTTCATGCCGAGTTCCTGCTATTTAAATCCATAAGGTAATGACACAAGACTCCTTAAGAGCTTATATGCAGAAAATCAAATCAAAAATACACCATCACTGTCATTTTGGTAAAAACAACTTTTGCTGACAAAGAATGGAACTGCCAAATTGGTTAGGCTTCACTGTGTCACACACTAAAAACGATACAGTAGGATAGTATGAAGTTCTTTAACACATAAACATGAAGAAAACAATGTTTTGTGTCAGAATACCAATACAGTACATGGTGGCATAACACCTCATTACATGCCATCAGTCGTAATTTGCAAAATATACAAAAATTTAAGGAGTTTTGAGAGAGTTTGTCATTCACTGCCATGTTTTTTTGCCATAAAGCTGTACATACAAACTTTCGTTCTGGAAAAAGAACAATGTCTTGTCTGAAACTTGTATTTTTACTGATAGAAAATAAAATGGTCTGGTTAATTAGACATATTTAATGCTCCTCAAATGACAAAGTGCTGCGTAGACACAAAATCCCATCAGTGCCCTTCCTCAGAGAGTCAGAATCATTTTTGCCGTCATGCCTATATTGCCATGATGCCCTTCACAATTGGAACCTACCAAATGACATTTTTGCTGTGCCTTATTTTGGGCTTAGTTTAGTAGAAAAAGGAATCAGGAGGGACACTCAAGTCCCCATCAAGGACCCTATAGGAGAGAAAAAAACTGAAGAAACAAAAAAATCAGACCCGATTACAATGCTTAAAGTGCTTGTCCAGCATTCCTAAACCCATTCACACTACGTGCAAGTACAACTTTCTCTGGTAAACGGTTCCACTCATTCACAACCCTATTAGAAAAAAGTTATGCCGAATATTAATCCTACTTTGTAACTTCTGGAGTTTAAGAAAATGACCTCTGGTACAACTACTATTAGCAAACATGAAAAAGACAATGAAGGATAACTTGTCAAAACCATACACAATCTTGAAAACCTGAACCAAGTCCCCACGTAACCTCCTAAGCTCCAGTTTGTTGAGATTCAGCAGCTGTAACTGCCTATGATAAGGAATACCCTTTAAGGAACTAATCATCCTAGTAGCCCTCCTCTGGACCTTTTCGAGTACTTCCTTATCATTAGCAAAATATGGGTCCAAGCCTGCACAGCATACTCCCAATGAGGCCTAACAAACTGCTTATAAAGCCTAACAACTATGTCCTCTTTCAGAAAACGTTCCTCTTGATCATACCTAAAATCCTATTACCTCTATTAGCAGCTTCAAGACAATGTTTAGAAGGTCGCAGAGATAAGTCATTGTAGATACCTAGGTCTCTTTCAACAAAGACCTCCTGTAACTCCTCACCATTAAGGTTGTAGGTATACTTTTGGTCACTACTACCAATATGCATCACCTTGCATTTATCGATATTAAAGAGCATTTGCCATCCCTGAGACCAGGAAAAACCTTATCCAAATCCATTTTCAGAAATATTTTTGGAAGAGACCTCAGAATAGAGGTTTGGTGCATCTGCAAACTTCTTGGCTGTACACAAAATATCACCGTCAATGTCATTTATATAGGCAACAAATAACAAGGGACCCAAAACTTACCCTTGTGGAACTCCACTAGTAATGTCCTGCCAAAAAGAAGCACAGCCTATAATTACCACCCCCTGTTTCCTATTACCAAGCCAATTCTCAATCCAAGACAGTAAAACAGTAAAAGACGCTGGTGGGTAACTTTATCAAAAGCCTTCTGGAAATCCAGGAACACAACATCTACAGACTGCTGCCTATTTAGTGAGCTTGTTACATCTTCCATAAACTCAAGAATATGAGTGAGACAAGACCTTTTTTGACAAAAGCCATGTTGAGACTCTGATCAAAGACTGACTAGTGAAGTGACTGACCATAGACTTTTAACAATAGACTTCATGACCTTACAAACAACACTAGTGAGACACACAGGCCTGTAATTACAGGGCTTAGACTTATCACCCTTCTTGAAACTTGGGGAATTGGCACATCTCCAGGTCTGAGAAACAAACCTTCATTCACAAATTTACTAAAAACCGATGTGAGTGGAACCCAGAAACGGTGTGCAAAAGTCTTCAACAAATACCGATGAATTGCATCAGGCCCAACAATTAGACAAAGCAGCTCCTTTAAGACAACCTCATCTGAAAATAAGACCGTGTAGAGTTTAGGACCATCACTTCCCCCTGAAAATCTGAAAATACTACTCATATTTTCCCTTGTAAAAACCGACACAAAATAGTTGTTCAAAAGATTTGCAAGATTCTGACTATCAGTAACTATATTATCTGCTTGTGGTGCCCTAAGAGAGACAACCACATCTTTTACTTTCTGCTTTGACTTGACATAAGAAAAGAAGGCATTTGGGATATCCTTAATATTTCAGGCGATGTTAACTTCGAAGTTCAATTTTGCATCAGAGACTAAGCGTTCTACCTTCAGCTGATGAAGTTTGAACTTGGCCAAAAGAGATTCAGAATTAGTCCTCCTTAACAACTTCCACATTCTATGTTTTGCCTAATTGCACATCTAACTTTCTTATTCATCCAGGAAGGCGTACTACTTTTACGACGACTATTCTTCCACGGAACATGATTTTCCATATTGACCTTTATCTTATCAGCTAAACAGATCCAAGACTAAGAAGCACTCATGTCTCTAAACAAATTAATCCAATATGTACTCTAGTAAAGTTTCAATTGCCTCTGTATCTGACCTCGAAAAATCAGGGACGTTTTCCTTGCTAACAGAATTTACGACCATGCAAACAACATCAAGAGCTAGTATATCATGATCGCTAGTTCCTAGTTGTCCTAGACACATCAAATCAACAACATTACTTGGATCAGAGCTCAAGACAAGATCCAGGATGTTATCCCCCCCCCCCCCTAGTAGGGAAAGTAACATGCTGATGTAAAAAGCAATCTTGAACAACATCTAGAAATTATTACCGTTCCTACCACTGGAACCATCTACCCAATTAAAGTCAGCAAATTAAAGTCGCCAATTATAACAACATCACCTTTAGCAGCCCTTAATCCAATTGATGTGAACAGCAAGCGATCGTTATCTTCACCGCTGTTAAGACAACAGTAAACAACACCAATAGTAATAACACTTCTGAATCTCTTGGAGTTGTCTGTGGACAACTCACACCAGACAGAATTGACAAAAGAACCTTCAACTGAGACTTCTCAACACTTACAATGTCATCCCTAACATACAGTAAAACTCCCGAAACCAATACCGTTATGAATATCCCTCCTGTCATGACGATACACAACATACTTCAGCACTATCAATGTCATCCCTAAACCAAGATTCTGTGATACCAAACACCTCAGGCTTCAGATCCTAACGAAGAACAGCAAATTCAGCAAAATATTTAAGAATACTTCTAGCATTGATAAAGACAATCTTCAGCTTATCCCTGAAACTCTGTACCTTAGCATGGCTCTGATGATGTTAGAACTATATTACTACCACTTTCCTTGCGATCAAAAGGCCCATAAGCACCTCCACTAGAAACATAATCCTTATCAAATTTGAAACCTGCCCTAATCGCCCCTCAATTTAGTTCAGATGCATTACGTTAAAGTTTCCGCATAGAAACCTGGTCCAGTACCCCATCAAATTACCCAGTTATGTTGGTACAAGTCAGTTTCCTCCAATAATGCAATTATAAACTCCTTGGAATCGGGGGTACAAGTCCAGGCTGTTTATAATGTGCAGAACTAGGACAATCTCCCTCAAAGCAATATCTGCAGACGAGTCGTCTATGATTACCTTAGCCTGCGAAAGCTCTGGCAACTGGACCGTGCTAGGGGTCATGCTGGTCCTACAACATCACCAAACATGCCTGTAAACAACATGTTGTAATCTGCCCCTCCATCGTGACTTAGAGTTGTGAAGAGAAATAAACAATGTGTTATACAATGAAGAGTAAGGACATTATGGAACAAACCTAACGTAGGAGTAAGGCTCGATAACACCAGGCTAGTTATAGTGTACACATTTGCATTCGATATTTCTCTGGATCAGAACCCAGCAGAAACAACTTGACATTTTCTGGGGATGACACTGCTTTTATGGCAAAGCTGTGCGCAGGGGTGCACAGGGGAGTAATCAAAACGGGATTTCTGGCTGTGTTTAGATCCGATTCAGGTCTTGTTGGAATCATACCTTTCTACAGTACAGCTGTTTAGCAGTGATACAGAGCAATGATCCTCCACAAAGAGTGGCTAAATTGAGAGGCAGTCATATTGGTATCACTGACAGCAGCACATGTACAGTTTCATGAGAAATATTTGTAATCTTTTTCGATTATGTGATTCCAGGGAAGGATCGAAAATGTCAGACTTGATCTAGTTATTGCACACGGCTGTGTATTACAGTTTGTTTAACAAACCTCTGTATCCCAGCCATTGCACAGCGGGCTATATGTTAAAAATCTGCAATCCAGAGACAGATTGTTACCTTTGTAGATAAAATTCCACATCTAGATGTAAAACTGCCTCATAAATTGATCTACTGAAGTTTTCTTCTCCTCTGGTACCAAAATGTTGTATTTTAGCTAGGCTAGGTCTCTATATGTTTAGTGTAGGCCTATGTAGCGCAAAGACGTAAGTTTGGAAATTTGTGTAGCTTATCGGGACCTAACGTCCTCTTCAAGAATTACACCGTGGACTTTCATGGGCTGAGCCAACAGCTTGGCATACTGTTGTAACATAAGTGTAATGAGGATATCATTGTTATGGTGCACGCGTCTTGGTTTTTTTTCATTACCACTTTTTATAGCAAAGTTAGTCTTTTCAGAGAATAAATCGCTTTTAAACGTACACCAACGTGTACCTACTTGTTTGAGTTGCAGTTACTACACAGACTTTGATCTATTTATTTAATGGCCAATGAAACTGATCACCATACTTACCTCATGACAGTGGTAGTCTGAAAATGAGTAGGGTAAATGATAAGGTACAGTCACCTGTCATCCTGCAAATTGTAACAGTGTTAGGCTTTGAGGCATATCCTACAACTTAGGTGCACACCAGACTACTGAACTAAGCCTAAAGGTATCCATTGACTACGGAGCCTAGTGATACGTTTGCAACTGTCACTCCTAGTATCCGACTAGCCTATAGCCTAAGTATATGTTGGTCTTAGGCCTAGCCTATATATATACCTTAATATATACCTTAATTATACGGATGGACTGCTTTAACAATGTGCCCATATGTTGGAAATACAATTGTCTTCATCAGAACACACAATGCAACTTTATTATATATACACTGGTCCTCTGAAACTCAGAGAAAGTGAATAGATCTCCAAATCAAGCAACTGCATTGCGAATGACGAATCAAACAAAATCTCCCCACATTCCCCAAGATTTGTGGGTTAATCTTGTCTATCGTTTAACTTGG
>JAAAKB020102843.1:0-13058 GCA_010014835.2 Apostichopus leukothele | reverse complement strand
AGACAGGTTAATGAGCATGGTGAACACAAAGAGATAGATGTAAGGGGATTAGTAGACAAGGGATGGAGAGAAGAAAGGCCGATTGATTTCAAACGTGATTGATATGAGCATGTTATAAGATGTAGTGCCTCCGCGTGTCATAGGATAAAATGTCAGGTGTCCATGGTCAAAATATCCACAGCATAATTTGTGGCCAAGAGGCGCATACCTAAATGACAAAATGGCCGAAAGCCTCAAAACCATGTGCATGGGAAATCATAATCTGCGAGATTAGAGGCCATTAATTAATGTTAAAGGCCAAAGGTCACATGAATAAAGTCGGTCAAAAGTCAAATGTTGCCAAATTTGTGATAAAAAGGTGTCGCGACCTCTTCCTACCCGTACTTCAATTCATGTGTGTTTGCAAACATGCACTTGTCTTACAGCATTTGGGTACCAGTAGGCTTAACACTGTGTACGTAAACGCTAGCCTAACGAATTGTTGACGCACGCCTATACAAACACCCACAGAGACGAAAATCCGAACTAAAAGAATTCAAATTTAAATTCATTCTGAGATTCTTTCTCTCGTACAACAATGTTTCTTCTATCGCTGTTTTGTTCTAGGCAAAAGTAGTACAAAAATCACATGACAGGCAAATTTCACGGATGATGAAAATCTGTTAGTGTTTCTTAATTCCCTTAACAAGGGTTGGGCACAACTTTGGATTTGCTATATTACATATAGTTAAAAAAAAACATTTGTGGCTAATCTCAGTAATATAAGGTAGTATTGGGACAACATAGTACTGTCAAACTTATAGGTGTTAATTATATACATTTGTCTTGTTTGCTTTCACTGGTAATTTTGTTTCCTATATACTATTAAAAAGCACTGCTAAACAAGAAAAAGCCCAAAACCAATAAACAAAATCTCTAGAGTGGTGAACAAATTACGATTCTGACGTTCCATCATTCTAAATACTCAAACAATGGCAGTGCATGCATGTACAGTTGAATAAATTCCACGTAACTGTTGAGTTAACTACTAAAATGACATGCACTTTAGTTGAATAAGCAATGCCATTCTACTGCATTGTGAAACACTGGGACGTTGCCCGTAGAAACTTAACAGTCTTTCTCTTGCAGTCTCTCAAAAACAATTAATCTCCATAAAGCAATGCTTCAAATACATTCCCACATTCACATTCTGGCATTTACATTAATGTCCTCAATTCAGATATTTATATCTACCTATATACATCTTTTTAACCAGAAAGTCACGTGACTTAGTGATTCCTTGCCAATATGAGAAGAGCTGAATTGCTGAGCAGAAATGGCAAGTCTTGCAGAATTGAGTAATGCGTACTTATGCAAAGAGGGTCGAAGTTCAAACAAACTTCTGCATAGTTAGACTTATTTTGACTGTAACCAACAATTAACATTCAACGATGTTTGACATCCATGAAAAACAACAAGGGATCATCTGCTCACCAAGGGCTACCAACATACAAAGCTTAAAGCAACGTTTACTTCTTGAGATATCGTGTTTACAAGGTTTTCAGCCTTTGACCTCTGGTGACCCCAAATGAACTTTGACTTCCATGACAAACACTAAGGTCATCTGATATCTCACGTCAATCTACAGTCAAAGCATTTTTTACTTCTTGAGATATCGTGTTTACAATGTTTTCCGCCTATGACCTCTGGTGATCATTCAAATGACCCTTGACCTCCAGAAAAAAAATAGAGAACAACTACTCACTAAGGGCTACCTACATACTCAGTTTGAAGTTAAACAACTCTTACTTCTTGAGATATTGTGCTTACAAGGTTTTCAGACTTTGACCTCTGTTGACACACTAAATTATCCAGGACATAATTTTGCTTTAATGGAACTTTCTTTGTTGCTCTTACAAACATCCTAGGTCAGGGTTTCCCTAACTTTATACCCCATGAACTCCCTGTGGATGTCAAAGTTGTCCACGAACCCCCAACTGTTTGTGACACGATCTGAGTCAGTATTATAATGTAATACGCATACTAGTGCTTCGTAAAAGATCAAGTTCATAGTGTAATATTGTAATGAAAAAAAAACAAGAGATGAAGAAATATTTATTTGGAAACTTCAAGATCAGATCACGAATTGTATCAACCATCGATCAACCATCACACACGATGAGACGGATGCTCCTGTTTTTCCTCCACGAGGCGTTTGATCCTCGGAGCTGTCTTGGAGAGGGCCACCCTCATGTCGGGGCCGACGTCAAGGCGTGCCCACAGCTTTTTTTTTCATGACGAACAACTTTTTTACATTACTAAATTATATGATATATCAGATTTAAGTTCAACAAAGTAATCAAAGTAATCAAAGTTTGACTTTCAGAAACGTCTCACCAACCCCCTGGGATGGCATCATGCACCCCCCTGGGGGTTCATGCACCCCAGTTAGGGAACCCCTGCTCTAATAGTCCTTCAATTGCTCTGTATCTTGCTCATCACAATGGGTGTACTTGATTGCTAGTTAGTTACAAAAGTGGAAACAGCAAAAAATAATCACTTATTTAAAACTTGATTGAATGTATCCAGATGCTTTCTCACTAAATTGGTCCCTTGCTCAACTCCCCCTATTGGGCCCTTGCTCAACTCCCCCTAATGGCCTTGCAACAGTTGATCTCTACCTTGGCTCTGTGTGGAATAAATAAATTAAAGTTGCTATAAGAATGTTATGGGTTTCCTTGGTACCTAATTACTTTTGATTCATATTGTAGCTAGTAATTCTAAGAGCAGATAACAAATTGCCACACAAGTTGTCCCTCGTATGATTTAAGAGGAGCCTTCATGATTTTATGTCATTTTATAAATTCCCATGTATGCAGGATATCCTCATATCAGGGCATTAAAGGGGTATTAACTGGGCATTAACAGTCTCTATTTCTTTAAAACATTGAACATAAGCATTCACATTGGCAAAACATGTGTTCTTAGGTTGGAATATCTGAAAGTCTTGCCCCAACTATATCCGAACATGTGAATTATATGATATCTTGTTTTATTCCTTTCCAACAGGTACACTATTACTACCCTGGCACTTAATTCATCTGAGTATTCATTAGGTAGCTTCACAGCTGGGACTGGTGCAATATATAGAGTTATCCTACAACCAAGTGAGCTGCCTCTAAATGATGTAAGGAAATCTTCTCTTCATTATGCAACCATCTTCTCTGCGAGATGAAACTTGCATGTCGATGTATTTAGCCTTTCCTGTGAATGAAGAAATTTTCTCTATTAAAAGTCATATCTTGATCGTTTGTTCATTATAGGTAAAGATGGTGGTGTATGTGGATGTGGAACCTAACAGTGTTAGTATGCTCTGGCAGATCCCACAATATCTTGTCATCACTGCTGGCGAAATACTCTTCTCCATTACTGGCTTGGAATTTTCATATTCCCAGGTGAGAAAACATGTATGAATGTGAGTAACATTGAGAGCTCAGTAAACATACCAATTTTATTACAATTTTTATTACAATTTAATTGTTGTTGACAATTGACAATGCATAATCATGGACGTTAAATATGAATCTAAGAGACTGACTTCCGTCAGCTTGTGGCTTTGATAAGCCTATGAGGCTTCTTCGCAAATACATACATACATGCAAATGTATCAATTCAAACTAATCCATATGGTAAACAAGATGACGCCTATTATGAACAATACCCCTGAGCAGCAACAAAGAATGTAATTGCATATACAGTGTGCTGGATATAGTGCATGATAATCTGTACTCTTCGATACATGATAGAGAAGACTCATAGCAAGTCTAACTATGACATCACAGAACCACATGTTCCTCTGTCATAAGAGGATAGGGTTTATGGTTGGTTTTTGCTTCTCCTTTCATGTAACAAACTAATCATATATTCTGGACAGCTTTCAGCTCCAATACACCTCCACATCAGGTCAAACAATGAAAAGTGGAAAATAAGAACCAGGAATACAAGTGATAAATATACTACAGTTCTGCAGGTGATTGCAGGTGATATATATTGTACAGTTAATGCAGGTGATATATATACTACAGTAAACACAGGTGATAAATATACTACAGTTAATGCAGGTGATACTGTACATATTCTACATTTACTGCAGGTGATATACTACAGTTAAGGCTGGTGATAACTATACTACAGCTAATGCAGGTGATATATACTACAGTTAATGCAGGTGATAAATATATACTACAGTTAATGCAGGTGATACATATTCTACATTTACTGCAGGTGATATACTACAGTTAAGGCTGGTGATAACTATACTACAGTTAATGCAGGTGATATATACTACAGTTAATGCAGGTGATACATACTACAGTTAATGCAGGTGATATGTACATATAGTACAGTTAATGCAGGTGATATATATACTACAGTCATGCAGGTTATTTCCAGTGGAGTTAACTTAAAAGTATAGATATGGATACCCATTCGTCCAAACATTTTGGCCCATGGGCATCAAAATTCTTTGAGATGTATACAAAGATAAAACACACTGCTCAAAGAACTTCTATAATGGCCCCACAATTTGATTCTCCCAATTATTCCAAGTGTTGGATACAAGCTGTATCAGTCAATGGTCACTTCAGTCGTGACATTTTCCGGTTAAGTTGTAGCTCGGGCATATACTACTACTACTCACTCGTCATAGTCAAGGTCTCCCGGGGGCAGTGTTGTTGGCAGCAGTGTATTATTTACGGCGATGGTGACTCTGTTGAGTTTGCCACTCGATAAATATTTAGACACCTCTCCCTCGAATGGTAGATGTCCACCAACATGAGAGAAGGCTTCTTGACCATTTACCCACTGAACAAAACGAACAAAGAAATATAAAAGAGGTTAACAAATATGATGTATGAGTAGTTGAAGGAAGCCTAAGATTGCTTTATAAAGTTCTATTAACCATTTAGCAGCTCAGGCTTCCTGTTTATGAACACTAAGAGGTATTGGAAGATTTTCAGCTCAGATAAATCGACATATTTTTTTTTCTATGTTTTTTTTTTGTTAATTTGTTTAAATCTGGGGGGCTAATACTTAAAAAGCTACATGACTTGATTGAAAGCTCTGTATTATTCTTGGTACAACCAACCAGATTTGACAGATATATGGATACTGCATGTAAAATCTAATTCATGTTTAATTCAACTGACAAAAATTCATTGCCTTCATTTCATTGCCTTCAATCACCAAACCTATAATCGCAATGGAGAATAGACGTAACATCATCTGTCCGACTTTACCGTCATTTTTGCTAGATTGCCAACGTTCATGTACGCAAACGTCCTGTAATGAGGCATCACTCTATGTGTCGACTAAACTTACCACCTTAGCATAGTATTGTGCACTCTCCACTCGAAGAACGATTCGCGTGTCGTCGGTGATCCGGAACGGCAGATAAAACTCCTTGTCGTACCAGACCCATCCGATGAATGATCGGAGACTCTCCTCCTGAGTGATGTCATTAAAGCTGGCAGGGACTGGCATATCAATCACAGGACCGGTCTGTAAAGAGTAGGACATTAATGGTAGGTAGCTACCCCCTCCCCCACTTGGTCAGTGTACAGTATTAACACCCTATAAACACCAATTAATAATCACATTGTGTACCTTTTAACAATCAACTATATATATAACATGTACAGGAAATGAAATGATTAATTCTTCACAATTACCTATGGAGTGATAACGTCCAGAAGCAACAGCTGCCTCTTTTTTAAAAAGCGTACAGTACTTACAGAACCTCACGTAGCAAATTACACCCGTGTTAAATATTAATGAAGCGTTTATGTGTTTTGGTTGACAATTTAACTAAACTGCCAAAATATTGTAAATGATTCTAGATTTAAGACACTCTGCATCTAAGGAAGCTTAATGAGCAATTAAAAGAATAGTATAAAGGAAAGTTTAATTATTTACTAATGAAATAGGAAACATTCTATAGAGTAAATTTGCATTCAATTTCTAAAGTCGGGTTCTCGAGATATTAAATGGAATGAAAATTGTTGGAATAATAAAGCAATTGTTTGGACAATCCTTTTAAATATACAGTTAAATTAAACTGGTCTGACAATAAATATATTTGATCTACGGGGCTTCTTAAAGAAACAGTCCCATATTAATGTAGAGATCAAACTGGTATTAAAGAGATACATTTTTCACTTTCCACTTCATTATCTGCAACAAGCCTTGAGAAGGTAAGCTATGGTGACATACATAACAACATGATTTGTTATCAACTTGGTCACTCACAGTATGGTATATTCTCTAAAAGTTAAGTCAAAAGCAGTCATAGACCAATGTGTATAATCTAGCCAATAAATCATAGTTTTTCAGGTTTTACACTGCCTTTTGGAATCTCCCAAACCAACATGTGGCATCTGGTGGCAATAAGTTTTGTTGCTGTTATTTACTGCAACTCATGAACTTTTGGTACTGTGTTGCAAACTGTAATATGCACTGTAGTCCCTGATTTTGAAGATATCATGGTAAACCACAAACCTCTACAGTTCAGAGTGAATCAGATCCAACATAGCCTTACCATTGCCAATGGCTGTAGGTACCATTCTTCTGTCATTCCAGCATCTTTACAGGAAGACATATCAGCTCTAAAGTTCCAAACTCCCCCTAACTCGAACACCGTCCTGCTTTCTGAGGATCTTGGGTACAGCATTCCCCTGCTTTTATCTATCTGACCATCATGTTTGGGGGAATCTTGGAAAGAGGCACAAATATGCAGGGTCGTACAGAGGATAACAAGGTGGACGAGCGAACAGTGGAACAGCATCTTCAGTCCGTGTAGCTAGAATAAGAGAATGAAAGCTGAATTGATTGACTCAGTGACATGTGCAACAGGAAAATGAGTGGGCTATGGGGGATTGTTCTGTAAGCATTGTTTTTCAAAATTCAAAAATTATTTAGGCCTATTAGCAAAACCTTGCAATCTTCCACAGTCATAAACTCATGTAGTACTCAGCCTGCTGGGCTATACTACTGTCACATGTGATAGAATTAACTTTCGATTATTTATAAAACCATATAGGTCTACATATTATTAGTATTCAATTACTATCGTTAACCTAAGTAGTAAGAGTAAGACAAGCGCATAACCTTAAAAAGAAATGTCGCGTAATAGGCCTAGTGCGTTTTATACTGTAAGTATTACCTGGGCTTACGCCTAGCTGCCTGTCTGGACAGTCTTGACACGTACTCTTGCTCAAGGAGATGATACACCAACACAGAGGAAACTGGGAATATTTCAAACTGCTCAGTGTTGCTCAAAAAAACTTTATTTTCTGGAAGTGACAAGTGATTTCTACACTCTACGCCATGATTTGCGCCACAACCGAACGATAGACCAAGTCAGCAGGCACAGTGTACCACAATGACTTCGGTTGTTGTGTTTTGTTTCGTTCAGCTCAGTGCAGTGGATCGGGAGGCGTTACATGAATTGCGCAATATGATATGAGGCAGTGAAAGAAAAACCAGAATGCGAAACGCATTGATGTTTCGATGGCTTCATTGCACTAGATTTCAGTGCTTGTAGACCAGAAATAGTATAGTATATATATCTATAGTATATAATAATATCCAAGATTTCTACCATGAGAAATGTTTTTAAATGTACTCACTATTTGGCGACCGTGACTAAAAATCTACGCACCAAAACGCAAAAATTTACTCGCCACTGACTGCAGATCAAGTCTCCATAGTAGGTCTACAACATCGAAACTTTTTATGAACAGAAGGTATTGAGACAGTTTCGTGGTGCTACGTAATTGTGCATTTGAAAATCATGTTGCTGTACGGAATGAACAAAGTAAAACATGTCCCAGAATCGTAAATAACTCGGCAGCTAGATCTACTGTTATGTCTCAAACAAAGAAAAATAATACATCTGCAAAAATACCTACGAAGATAGCTTAGCATCTGATACATTAGGGCTCCACTAGTATACACTTGGCATATACTATGCAGTAGCCTATGCAGTACCTCACTGCTACTTTGAACCGCTACTCGATTAGCGCGATTCGTACATTTTCCAAATTATTTATCTTGTCTTTTAGCTGTAGATTGGTGTGCGAAAAATATCGATATTACTCCATTCACTGCATAAACCAAAGCGATATTTTACGCAATAAAAATCTAAGTTTGAAATAGCATCTATCTTCCAAAAATCATAGCAGCAATAACAGCAAATTTGTCTAAAAACTCCTTAAATTGTTGTATATTTTCTGAATTATGACTGATGGCATGTAGGAAAATGCATTAAGACATAATGAAGGAGATGATTTGCCACCTTAAGTGTATTGGTACTGGTATTCTTCACGTTATTGTGTTAATTAACGAACCCAATTTTACCCCACCGTTGCTGGCCTAGAAAACATAAAATTGCCCATAGGCCTAGCCAGGTTTGTTCGAGTTGTCCCATAATCATAAACGTGAAGAAAGTCGAACGTTACTTTTAAGGCCTGGCTAAGCTGAAACTCAGCTGGTGGAAGAGTCTACACAACTTGAGATCAACAGCCGATCCAGACACACCTCGTGAACTCACTGCAAAATCTAATACCGCTTTACACAATTAATTCGCAGTGAGATTGGTTATAGTAAAAAATCTAACCAGGGGACTGTTAAGTTTCATAAACGACGCCTGGTAATTTCCCCAACTAAACTACATCCAAACCTGACATACGACGGAAAACGTCCAATAGCACCGCTGTATGTACAAAGAGTACACCTTTTTTTCACGCAATGTATGTCAGTAGCGAAACTACAACGAAGCGACACACTGAAATCTATTGAGATTTTTCCGTGCTGAGTCTTCATTGGATTCTACGGATGCCCATAAGGTTATTTCTAATTGCCAACAGCCTCCTATTCTTATGAGGCGTAACGCACATGTTATCTAATAGGCTGGTCGGTGGGAGATACGGTAGATTATAAAACAAGGTTTCCACAATTTGGCCTCTGGTGACTTCAAATGACCTTTTCCTTCCATAAAAAAAACAATAGGCTTATTGTACTGACCGTGTCACAACTACATACTAAATATAATATTGGTCCAAGCATCCCTTCTTGAGATATCGTGTTTACCAGGTTTTCACATTTTGACTCCTAGTGACCCCAAATGAACTTTGACCTCCAAAAAAAGCAAGAAACTTGTTCTACTCAATGTGGTACTCCTTCACACGAAATACAACATTGATCCAAGCTTCCCTTCTTGAGATATCGTGTTTACAAGGTTTTCACAATTTGACTCCTGATGACCCTAAATGACCTTTGACCTCCTCTAAAAACAATAAGCTTCTTCTACTCAATGGGATACACCTGCACACCAAATATGGGATTGGTCCAAGCTTCCCTCTTCAGATATCGTGTTACAAGCGAGGCGTCACACACATACTCACACGCACGACTTATCCGCATACATGACTACAGATGTTACGATTTCATCGAAACCAAATGGTCATGAAGATTTGGCAAAATTGGTAGTAAATATATGCATTCAGCAAATCTTTAACGTTGAGCGTCTCCACCCAGTCCCTCCATCAAGCACCCATTTCCCCCATAATCATGGACCAAATCTGTGTTACAGCAGTGCTATGAATATATCAATGAAGGAGCTGACAATTACAAACGGGGGCCTACAATTCCCTCCGAAAATTTTCCATGAAATATGTATATGCCATTCGACATATAGATCAATATCGAATGACAGATTATCATGTCGAAGTGTAATACTGTGTTCAAGGCACAACAATATGTACAAAAACCCCTGGTTTGCGACGATAATGCTAAAAGAAACCTATGTTGACTTCGCGACGCATGCGCACATACCGTTGCGCTGTTGCAAGTCGATGACTAGTTACGTATCCTTATACACGCGATTAGAACAGTCAGTCTTGTTTACGGATAGGACTTAAAGATGCTAAGCAACAGCCAACGAGCGTCATCAAAACCACTGCAAGCGACACGTCGGCGCGCATCCATCTATAAAACCGTCCACTAATGTTGTGCATCACGTAGGCCTATCTGTTATAGCGTGTTGATACTCTGCGATATACATATGTATATATACTAGTCACACAGTCAAGAACGTCCAGATGCGCTCTGCTTTCTATAAATAACACGAATTGCGTTATTACAACGCGTAGATGCGTATACCTATATCCTATTGCGTAACAAATAAAACCAATATTGTTTTGTTTACAGTAAACTTACCACGTACTGAACAATCACTTCATATTGATACATACAGCGATCTAGTTGTGTTTTATCTCGAAGAGCTTTCACCATGCTACTACTAGCTATTAATCTAATTCTGACCTTCCTGCCCTTGCTTTACTTTCTCGTTGAAGGATTTATCAACATCATCCGAGACTGGCTAGGTGGAGTCGGTGAGTACTTGCACCTATTTTCATAAATTTTTATCGCTATGTTGACAGAATATGTTAATGAAGCATGATCGATGTTTGCTGTCTCCGATTTAAACAGGAAGTATTCCCTTGTGAATGTTATAACAAATAGTCAAGATCCACGGTGGGAAGGGGAGGGGGGAGGGGGACGGGGTCTTGGTGCGGTAGGGTTGGAACCGGTGATGCCTTTTGGCATCATGGTTATAACAGGGAGTTGTTATGTCAATATTATTTTATCGCCTGATAAATTTACGGAAGGGCTATATGCCCGTTCTCGGAAACGATGTCCCATTCGAACATTACTTGGTAGAACTGAATAAGGCTAGCATAGCCTACTTGATTCCCGAACTGAGGGGCGAAGCCCAGACCCCAACCCTGTTTTAGTGGCCCATCTAATCCTTGGCCCCGGACCCGTAGGTTAATTGTTGCGCAGCTGATCCCAACATTCAAATATAGTCGCCTAGTTTGTAATGGATTAACCAAGCGTTTGGATTACGTATGTTTTCAAGGATTAAATACCTCCTGGATTATGTACACTATTGCCATACAACATGTAGCATTGTGTCATTCGCTCTGCAGGCATAATGCGTGTGACGTCATTGTTGTAATTGTTTTTCTTTTAAAGACAACGGCCCCAGGAAGACTATGGCTTGGTTGTTAGGAGAACTGAGGCGTCAGAACCGACGAGGTTAGTTAAAATGATCTAGTCAGTGAGTTATTTATCTTAATCATTTTACTTTATGTTTTTGTTCATACATACATACATACATACATATATATATATATATATATATATATACATATATACATATATATATACATATATATATATACATATATATATATACATATTTGTATATATATATGTATATGTGTATATATATGTATATGTGTATATATATATATATATGTCTTCTTCACATGAATGGATTACAACAAACCTAATAAGATGTTGTATAACCGTATTCATTCCAAGTTGTTCAGAATCTTCATCGTTTAAAATGGTACCCTGAATCAATCGGAACATTTAAGTCAAACATTTTAACTCGAGGAACAGTCTCTGTCGCTTTAATGCTATAGAGCTTAAAACGACCATTTAAAGAAGAGATCGCTATATATAACATGTATATGAGATTTCCGTAAATGACCAAAATGATTCGTCCGTAAAGTAACATTTGAACAATATTTCATATCCATTGTAGATGATTTGGTTATAAGAGCATGGCTTCTATTTCTGTGATTTCTGTTAATAAATATTGTACAAGTATTTGGTGACAACCTGGCTTTCATCTATTCCGACCCCCCTCCACCCCCTCCATCCCGTCCACAGTAAGTTATGTTATATAAAACAGAACCTGTTCACATAAACTCTTCCTTTGTTATTCAAAACTTGTAGAGAGGATTCGTGATCGGCAAAGAAGACAAATCCGTCGTCATCTGAAGAAGATCAACAAGAAGCAGACAAGAACAACATCTAAAGATCTTCATAAGACCGTGGTGACGTCACACATATATTATATAGGCCGGGTAGACACCCTGGTAATGTCACACATATATTATATAGGCCGGGTAGACAACCCTTGTAATGTCACATATATATTATATAGGCCGGGGTAGACAACCCTTGTAATGTCACATATATATATTATATAGGCCGGATTGACACCCTGGTAATGAATAATGTCATAATATAATGTCATGTAATGTCATATATATATTACAGGGGCGAGTAGATTTATTATTAACGTAACTTATAGAGACACGAATTGCATCTATAAGAAGGTTAATTATTCCCCCCCCCCTCCCCCCCAAGAAAAAACGAAAGTAAAGAAAATTTTGTTATTATGGGCTGTATAAGAGAAAACTTACTCCATTGTAGTATGAGCCCTTATAATTAAATGAAATAATACATGTAAACAAATATTAGTTTTGCTCACCGCCAGGAATGAAATTACTTATTTGATGCTAGCGCCCTCTCTTTAAATGTGAATTCTGAAAGAATACTGACTCCTAAAGAACAAAAGCCCTGTTCTGTGGCAGGAAGACGTTTGTTTAACCCTCCTTCTCCTTAGGTTGTTCCGTTGTCGATCAGGTATCCAAAGGTGTAGACAGCCAGGTCTAATAACCCGGGCGACAGTTCTAACGAGACCGGGTCCCCTAATGTTTCCTAAAATATCTTCCGAAATGAGAATACAGTGACTATTCTTTAACCCATATTTTCCCGGGATCTTGCAAAAATTTCCAGTGCCCCTAATTGACCGAAACTGTACCCCTTGAATCCTCTCTCGTCAGGTCCGTAAATTTGATAGTAATATGCAGTTGCAAGTTAAGTGATAAAATGGATTGTCTGTTTCATATTTTCATTGTTTCATTTTATATATGTTTTCCTCTTGGACAGGACCAGACTACCGTAAGGAATGTCCTCATCTGCCTCTTTGATATTTTTCAATCAACCACTGACCTTGCAATGACCTTGACCACGTGAGTACTTTCAATTGCCATTTGCATCCTCATAACAATTTATTTACTGTTCTGCAATATCGAACTTCCTTACCTAAACCTACATTAATTAATCATGTATGTTTTATTTTGTTGTATATAGCGATAAAC
>JAAAKB020102732.1:2979-13062 GCA_010014835.2 Apostichopus leukothele | reverse complement strand
TTTTTTATATTTTTGTTTGAATTTTGTAATTATTTTTTTTTTTATTTTTTTTTTGTTTTGTGGGTGTGGGGGGGGGAGGGGGAGTGGTGGGGGGGGGGGGGGGGGGGTGGGGTGCACCTATATATGTCAGGGGCCTCTGTGTGGTGCAGACATAATCCAAGATTAGTCGAATTATATGAATGCAGGGGCAGACTGGCAAACTATAGAAAACTGGGAAATTTCCCGGTGAGGGGAGGGTGCACCTATATATGTCGGGGGCCTCTGGGCACCTTCATATGCTATTACCATAATATTAATACAACACAGATGAGAAGTCACCTAGTCAATGCACTAAGTTTATTCAGATTAAATTGTGAGTACTGATGTAGAGGTCTTGTTGCAATACACCTACAGTATGCCCCAATATAGGGGCCCTTATTATTTCTGGAAATGAGGCTTAATTTAATAATGTTGGACTCAACACCTTTGAGTATTTTTTTAATTGCTTTGCTTGGTCTACATTTTCTCTATTTGCATGTTTTCGGAGCGGAGATGCCAATTTTCATTCCAGTCCGCCCCTGTATGAATGCAATTGACCTTTTTCTAAGGCAGGGTTTTCTTTATATCGTAAATAATAATTGTTACAGACAGACCATGTACCAAGTCTCTGAATATACCAAAACCTAATTGAGACAGACCTGTTTTTTTCATTGAATTCTCAGGTAATTACTAATGATCCGTTTATTCCATCACATAACGCTCATCACCAAGGCACAAAGATGACCACATCCTCTGGAGCTGATTCTCTTGCTGAGATGGAACGCTTAGCTAAGGAAATAGTAGAAAAGAAGTCGCCAATCTTTTGGTCATTCATAAATTTAGGTACAGGAGATAGGCAGACTTTCGAAGAAAGCTTGCGAGCCTTCAAGAGGTAAATTATGTGATAGATTTTATAACTTTTTAAATTTTGTTTTGGGTGATATTTATGTTTCTGTTTACATTTGTAGCCTGGGTCGGTGAAAGATGTAAACAGTAATATTTCACGAAGCTTTTACATCTACATATACATGTACGATATGGAAGACACCTGATGAAATGTAATTGATAGCAAGGATTGCTGTAAAGTAACCGCATTTAATTTCAATTCGGTAGCTGTCATTTTGTCGGTTGTCCGATCAGAAATGTGACAAAGACTACCATGATCACTTGGTTAAACAAGTTCAGGGGTTGAAGGGGCGGAATGACGTGACTGGATCAATATTTTAGTTTTCGTGCCAGGGATATACCACATGTAACCTTTTTTTAACATAAATTTTGACAGCCAGGCTAGTTAACATCATGCATCTATTGATTTTGCAGATATCGCTTCCAGCCGCGTATTCTTTCCGCTAAGCGACAAAGGAGCACATTCACTACAGTACTTGGTCAGCCAATAGCCATACCAATAGGTATTTCACCAGCCTTCGGATACAGCTTCCTTCATGCAGATGGTGATGCGAACGCTGGTCGAGGTAATGGTTGAGCTAGAACACAGTAACCCATAAACTGACTGGGAAAGTACATACATTACAGATTTGGAAAGATCTGCCCAGGTATCATATTTGTTCTTCAGTTCTCTTTGCATGTTTGGGCTGATCGTGAACAACTCTGTGTACTGATCCAATATCAAGATAGACTTTCTTTAATCAGTTTATATTTATCAGACGAATCGCGTAAAGTTTCAGAATATGTTATATCATGTCGAAAGTAAAAAGAATCTTTGTGATGGTGAGTCTGCGTGTGTTTATGTGTGACGTCTTGGCTAGTTAACCGCAAAGGTACATGACGGTCTTACTGCATAGGCTACTATTGCTTTCTGTGACCTTCAAAAGTCATTTGAGGTCACCAAAGGTCAACATCTGAAAACTATTTCAAACCCGATAACCTCAAGAGTGTAGTGTAGATGAACTTCATACTTCAACTGTGTGTGGGTTTAACAGTCTTGCCGTTTCATATGGAGGTCAAGAGTCATTAAGGTTTATACAAGATGTCAAAAGTATGAAAACATCGTAAACATGATAACTACAAAACTGAAGCTGCCATGTGCTTTATTCTGGGTGTGTGGATTGAGATGAATGATCGCTAGAATCTTATTGTTTCCGGTATAGGTCAAAGGTGATTTCAAGTCCAAGGGTCAAAGAGACCCCTGTAATCACAATACATCCAAATGCAAAGTTGAGAGAACTCCATACAAGGTAATGAAGGTCTACAGTACTTTAACAAGATTAAGAACCTTGTGGGCACAGTTTACATTAAATGTTCTCAAATTCGGCATTTCTCAAATTCGGCAAAGGAATAACTTAGCTTTTGGGCTTTCTGGCTTAATTCACTTCTCAAAGAAAGTAAACGTAACATAAACATGTATATGTATATATATATATATATATATATATATGTATATATTATATATATATACAACAGTGTTTTTGCAAGGGTCTGAAGAAAATGACTCGATTTTCCCCAAACATTTGCTTGAAGCCACACGGAAGGTATTCATTTCAAAAAATTACAGAGAAGTGACGGAGGGTGATTGCAATGAAATAAATATTGGAGAGAACGTATTAAGATGTCATGTCTTGTTATATCAAGGTATAATTTAACTCAGATAGGCTACATATCAAATGGAGTCTAGATAAATTGCGTTTGTTCTGAATACATTATTGTATCAATTTTGTTCTTTTTCTTTTTCTTTTTTTGGCCTCTAAATGAGCAGCGGCAGCAAGAGCAGGCACCGTGAAAATATTAACTTCTGTCGGAGACTTGCCTATTGAAGATTTTGCTGCAATGGTACCTAAAGATGGTCATTATTGGGCACAAACTTATCTATTTAAAGACAGACGAAATACATTACACATTGTCAGAAACGCTGAGAGGCTCGGGTTCAAGGCTATCGTGGTCACGGTTGATTCTCCAGTAGAACACAAGGCATCTGGTGCAAATCAGGATGTAGTAGACGGTTTAAAGAATACTCATCTCAAGACACCGTAAGAATAATGTCATGTTTTCCCTTGCTGACTGATTCAGATGTTTCAAAATGATTTTATATGATTTAATTGGATCGCCACCAAATTAAAGCCTAGATTGCTAACTTTCTTTGCTCTGTTACATTGTTTATGAATATCCCAGTCAGTTTTCCATTCTTCAGTTACTGAAACCCTTCTCTGCCGTCCTCCCAGGTGGAACACTAAATTCTATGGAGACAGGTGTTTCAGCTCTGCCGCTCCCGAAGGCTGGAACAATTTGCCAACAAACATCCGTAGAACGTTCTAGATTAGGTGTACACCTAATCTTTAATCGTTTTAAGACAGATTTGAAGACGTACCTTTTTGGCTGTTTTTAAACTGTCATTATACTTCTTAGCCTGGTTTAACTGTTTATGTTTCTCTTTACTTATTATTTATTGTACAGCGCTTCGAGATTTCTGGGAGGCGCTATATCAGTATTACGTATTATTATTATTATTATGAATGCAACTCCATATTATTTATATATAACTCTTAAACCTCAACATTTCAATAGTCCTCATATTCTGCAAATCATGAACAAATATATGTAATAAAATTATCCGCGATGGCGTTATTCCTTCCTATTAGAAACATGCTGTGATTTTATTGACGAAGCATGGCTTCGTCACTCGCTGACAAGTACCTCCAAGGCTGGACAGGGCTAACAAGACTTACATGATTAAGTAGTTTTAGAAAAATACTCCTTTTTAGAAACTCATTTATGTACAGAGCTACTCTTTCCTCCAATTTTTGAGTATTAGAGCTTTTCTTTATAATCTTTCTACTCATTCTGGCCACTTGGTGTCGATTATAATCGTAACCAATGAAGTCATGATGGCGTCGCCAGAGATCAACAACTGAAAACTTGGTAAACACAATATCTCATGATAGGAAGTATGAATACTTTTTATACTTGGCATATGTATTCATCATATTTAGTAGAAGACCTGTATTGTTTTTGGTGGAGGTCAATGTATTACTCAATCGTCTTTCCCTTCCAGTTCCGCCAATGTCAGATACATCGGTGGTAAGAAGAGAGACTTTGCCCAGCAGCATTCAATACCTGAACTTTGGCAATCAGATCAACTGGCCCATAAAGAAACATTTTGTTTCGGAGATTGGGATGAACTAGCCTGGTTGAAAAGCGAGACTAAGTTACCGATTGTTCTGAAAGGAGTACTAACAGGTACGAATCTGGTAAAATATGACTAAATTGATTTATTCCATAATCCATATATATAATTCTATTTCAGATTGGGATGACTTAGCATGGTCAAAAAGCGAGACTTAAGTTACCCACTATTCTTTAAGGAGTACTAAAATATAAAATATCACTAAACTGATATATATTTTATAGATTTAATTCTCACTGATTCTGACATGATTTAATAAATGAATGGATGATATATATGTTGAAGCCATTATTGAGAAATAACCCTTTAAATATGTAATGCTCATTAAGTAAAGTTGCTGACTCTCCAGTAAAACAGTACTTTGGCATTACGTGTTTACGATACATCAAATATTTTAAAGAACTAGTATCATTGATTGTCATGGCTGCTCTGTTCCTTTCATGAAGATTAAATAATATATTTTGATTTCATTATTACAATTTATGAAACAATATATTGACAACATTACAAATTAGGCCTGCGCCATTATTGTACCCCCAGGAGCATTCATGATATTTCGTGTACTTGAAAACTGAATATCATGTAAACCGGAATAGCTATATAATATTGATACTAACTTCTACATGAAGTCATCCTTTAAAGACAAGAAGAAGACTCCTTCTTGAACCGTTTAGGTTTATTAAACCTAATCGTAAAGAGAAAACTGACTGAGATATACTTTGAACATGCAACAAGTTATATACATTGACATGCAGCTATTCCCACTGTATCTTGGGTCTGATGTTCGTTATGTACATTGACATGCAGCTATTCCCACTGTATCTTGGGTCAGATGAAGTTATATACATTGACATGCAGCTATTCCCACTGTATCTGAGATATACTTGGAACATGCAACATGTTATATACATTGACATGCAGCTATTCCCACTGTATCTTGGGTCTGATGAAGTTATATACATTGACATGCAGCTATTCCCACTGTATCTTGGGTCTGATGAAGTTATGTACATTGACATGCAGCTATTCCCACTGTATCTTAGGTCTGATGCGGATATATAAAGTCTATCTTTATTTTCTGTCTTTCTTATCAGCTGATTCCGCACGCAAGGCAGCAGCTTTCGGTGTTGCTGCTATTCTTGTTTCTGCTCACGGAGGACGTCAGTTAGATGGATCTCCTGCACCAGTAAGGTTCATACATTTATCATAAGCATACATTTAGAAGCTTTAATCGATCGAGGAATAAACTTTGTACCAAACACTTGATTAGTCTAGGGAGCAGGATGTCTTAACCACACAGACATAACCATAGTCTAGTAACTACTGCAACGTTCCTTCTGCGCAGTTTGAAGTGGTGTTCTCTTACCTGTCTCTAATCAATTCATGCACTCCAATCTACTAAGCCCATATTTTAACACTGCTCACTCTGAAAGCTTACAACTATATATCTTCAGTGTAAATTCCATCAGCAAGAATCTCTTTCATTTCTGAAGTTCATAGGGGCTCATAGTAAATTCTTAATAAATACTGCATCCTGTTAAATACAGGTCTTTCTTATGAGTGCCTTCCCTTTCACAGGTTCTCAACCAAATGTGTTTGCATAGAGAAAGATTCACCGATTCACCAGATGTGGGAATAAGTCACTATGTCTCATATGTGCGAACAATTTCCTTGATAATAATCACCCATTCCATCATTTAATAAGGGACGTATTTATACTTTACTCAGCTCGAGGCATTGCCAGAAATCGTTGATGCCCTGAAGGACACAAAGGTGGAAGTGTATATGGACGGAGGGATTCGGACCGGAAATGACGTTGTGAAAGCACTGGCTCTTGGTGCAAGAGCCGTTTTCATTGGACGTCCTGCCTTATACGGTTTAGCAGTCAATGTAAGTAAGAGCAAGAGTTAATTCATAAGTCATAATGTTGATGCATACATTGACAAGGCAAATATAATCAGGCTGATACAAAGATGCAGTTATATTTCTTGCAATTTTGCAAATATTGGACCAATGGCGTTTGCTCATTGCAATTGTGTTTATAATGTTGTTTTAGTCTGTCTTCTCTGAGTTGTATGAGCATTTAAATTTAAGATTAAAAGTATTGCAAAATAGTTAATAATTATCGAAATTCATGGTTCAATATCCGTTTCAGATTATTTTTTCTCTAAACCATCTACTTAAGGAGAGTAATATTAATATTTGAAGTTATCACTAGACACTTTTAGGTATTATTGAAAAGCTTTATGAAACTATTGTAATAAGTATTAAGATTTATTTGACAAGTACATATCACCTTCTCTGAAAGTTTGAATTTCTAAGCTGACGTATCAGCATTATTATATAGTCACTCTTCTCTGAACATGATCGACTCTTCGTTGATATAATGTGTTTAGTTTCTAGTTTGAGTGTAAATTAAACAAATATATAAAACTGCACAAACGTGTAAATTGGCAGCTGAACAGCTTAAATTATTGCAGGTTGGAAGACATCGACTTCATTATAATTATAGACAAAAATCTCCTGATTTTTCTTCAACACCGTGAATTGTGGTACCAATGCTTTGGCATCCATCGGAACATACGTAGTCAAGTTGGCCTATGTGTGTGTGTGTGAAGATCCAAATGTTTCATAGTTTTCATCCTTGACATATTAGGTCTGTCACACTACATTCATACAATCAGCCATGTTGTTTTTGTTGTGCATATCATGATATGAATCAATAACATTAACTTCTTCATCGAATACTGCTAAAATAGTATTAGCTACATACATACATGTACTTGGATAATACAATATATAAGTAAAGTAGATAGAAAAAGTACATTCTTATGAGATCATAAAATTAGACATCATTAATATCCATGCATGTATCTGTCTTTATACGATGTCACTAAAAAGACTTTGTCAACATGATAAGGGATTCCTGGTACAGAACCTTCCTTCATATGTTGCTGCATTAGTCAAATAATCATATTCCCTCTTTTGGTGTGCACAAGTTCATGAATATTTATCATGTACGACCTACCACTGTATGAATTTGTTTGGGCATCGGAACCACTAAACGTGTTTGTTTTCTGGTTAATTTTCATTAGGGAGAGGATGGTGTATATCAAGTACTAAAGATCTTAGAGAAAGAGTTGACAACTTGTATGTCTTTATGCGGTAAGTCCCTTTTTAATAATTGATATATTTCTATATGTTATCGTCATTTTTCTTATATGCATGTCGTGCTACAAATACAACGGAAGTTAAAGTAACTACTTATACATGATTCAACAACATATTCCGGTGTTTTGATAGTGACTGAAGTTAACATATAAATCTAAACGTTGACTATTGCCTTATGACTGAACATTTGCAGTATTTCGATCCCACTTACAGCTTAAATTATACCATGTTTATAGAAAAAGCATGATAAGAATAATAATAATATATAACACAACTTCAGAAAGCTTTTTTGTAAGGTTCCTCTTACTAACGCGGGGTCAACAGCAAGGTGTAAAAGTTTACCACGCCTTTACCCCCTCCACCAACACACCCTCACCTAAACGGCAGTTTGCCTTAAAGTCCCTTGGGCCAAACCCTTTCCTTTATGAAACCCTGGATCTAATGACTGTGGGACAAATCTGTTGAATTATGCCGATAGTTTCATCATCATCATTTTGAGAAACTTTTAATCCGTTCATTATTGAACACTGATTTATTCTTGTTTCCTCATTCAGGTTGTTCATCGTTGCAAGAATTAGACCGGTCGCTTGTTAAGCATGAATCTGAATTTCACGCAAAACTGTGATGAGTTTTATGAACCACATCGCTCATGTCATATCTGACATTCCTTACAACAAATATATACCTGAGATGTTAACTTTGAAATAATTCCAAAGGCGGAAAAATAGTAAAAATAGGAAAATGCGATGGTTCGGTAGAGGTGTTTGGAGATGCACCACCAAGTCGAATTTGTCAACAGATATGTCGAGAATGCGAACAAATTTTGAGTAGTACAGTGACGTTTGTGCCTAGAATTCATGGTTGTGGGCAACTTTATGAGACTGCACCGATAAAGTTTTATAAATGACGAAGTTTTTAACCGTACTTACAGATTATACAGACATGCTCACCCGTCGATATTCGATAGTAAATGCTTAATTAAAACATAAACAAATGATTTTTGGAACCATTTGCGCGCCCCTTGGAAGGCAACTATTTTATAAGTATCTGTAGTTGCATCTTTAACCCCGTGGAATTTGGCATAGCCTGCGTTGACTGTTCAATAAGTGATTAGTGACAGGTACCGTATTACTGTTGGTCTTATCTATTTTCATAGCCTCTCTGGGTATGTTATGTTATGATAATACCTAATGATATGATAATGTCATAAATGTTATTAACATGTCAACAAGATACGGGTAAGAGAAGTTGCTTCCATTTGTCCATCACTGGCTCAGAAGTGCATTGGCTTATTCTGTGTGATATGAAGTATTCATAAAAAAGTTATATCCAAGCAGAAAGGTTATGTAATATTAATCTTATATTAGAAATGTGCTTTCCTTTGCGATAATTCTTCAGCAAATTTAGAAAGCAAACTCTCTATAATTTTCCCTACCGGTTATATCCAGTATTCCTTTAAGTGATTTGATTTGTTGCTTCCTCATTTTCTCGGTCTCTCTCTCTCTCGCTATCAGTGGTTGAAGCAGCGATTCCTCATATTTTTAATATCACCTATTGTCATAACCGCCGTAACAATTCTTGATTGATCTTGTGCCCCCATTATGTGCCAAGGACTCGACAATAGGAAACCAACAATTGCGGGGTAATCTCTCTAACATATTGTCAGATTGTTTTGAAACAAGACGAAACTATAGAAATGTGACGGTGCCTTCATGCTCTGAGTCGACTATAATTAATCATTTTGTTGAGAAATGTTGATTTTACGAGATTCATTCGATGATCAATTTATCTTTTGTTGCAAACTTTGAATTGACGACATAATAATAATAATAATAAGAAATTAAGTGATTTTTCAAACTTGCTGCAAATTTTTTAAACTGATGCCTTTTTTATGTGAGCGTCATTTCAGCAATTTCTTGCAAATTTTGGAATTGACGAGATTTATAATTATTACCAACTATCAATTTATCAGTTTACTACAAATTGTTCATATGATGACATTCTGATGTGACCATGCGTAACTTTTTACTTGTATGCAATTGTTAATTTGATGACATTTTTAATTTTGCAGCACAATGTTGAATTCAATGCTTATTGGATGTAAGTCAGTTGTCAATTTGTTGCAACTCATAATGTAGATGATGAAACAATATATATATTTTTTTAATTGCCACTATACTTACAACAAGACCTAACCATGTGACCGTCATGGCAAGTGACCTTAAGGTTTCCATGTGAAAACTCTCCAAATAAAGTTATTTCTAGTCGACAAAAACGAAGCCTATATTAGCTTTATTCAGTACTGCTATCTGTTTTATTTATCTTGCATGAGGAAGATGTGTTCCAGTAATATTGCGTAAAAACATGCAGCTAGTTTCTTTATTCATCACACAATTTTAGCCTCTGAAATTGACTTTGAAACTATATAACAGAAGATTGCTCAGTCCCGGCATCATATGATTGATATTTCGCGATTCTATGGATTGCTGAGCAAAGTGCAGGTTACAACCAAGTTTGAAAGACAGGATCAAGACGTAATTCTAGTGGTAGGATTGTGAATCTATATCAAATTGGAGACTTGTAAAAGACTAAGCTTAGCCGGGGTAAGTGATAATATTGAAATCATTTTGAAATGGGGGAGACCGGGGTGGGGGGGGGGGGGACTGGTTGTAGCACTTTATATGATTTTGGTTGTAGATAGAAATTCTTTCGAGATAAGTTAACAAGTTCGTTCATACCCAACGAAACATAGATCA